>LDKF01000387.1:0-10140 GCA_001026735.1 Rotylenchulus reniformis | reverse complement strand
CCGCAACTGCATTTTGTCCATATCGTAAAATTTTGATGGCGGCATACTGCTGCCAGTGACCGTCCAAAGCTTTTTCCACCAAATTATTATTAAATTGATAATTATTATTAATTATCAACTAATATATTAACCTTAATATAACGTTAATTTAAACACATCATAACCTTTTCTTATAGATTTCGCACACCGATTGCAAATTTATTATTATTATTGTAATAAAAATATCTTTATTTTTTTTTAAAAAAAGGATAAAAATAATAAATAATTAGCATAAAAAATTATTGCATTATTATTGCATAATAAAAAATTATTGCATAATTGATCTCTTATATAGATTCTTTGATTTCAATGAGCACGTTGTCAACGTATAGATGATATACGTCGATTCGTTGTGCCATTAACTTTTTTTCAAAAAGTTACTAATATTTAAGATAATATATATTATATAAAATAGAAAAAAAAATAGACAATTTTAGATTTAGTTCTTTTTTAAATTTTTTAATTTAATTTAACAAAAGAAAATTAATTAATTTTCTATTTAATGTTTTTACATTATTTTTATATGCTTCGATTCCATATATTTACATAAAACATTTTCTAATCAAAATTATAAGCATCTTATAAAGACTCCAAATATTTTATTTAAATATTAGATATTTCTATTTAATTTAAAATATATAAAAAATTATAAATTGATTTAATAAATATCATAATAGATTTAAAAAGATTTTTACAGTGCACTGCTCATAGCGATTCGTCGGTTCGGTCATTGTTCGTTATTTAGCTTGTCTCTGTAAAATTAAATAAAAAATAAATATTTATTGATGATTGATAAAAGTATATACTTTTTGGATATATTATTTATATATAATTAGCAATTTATTAATTTAAAAATTAATAATCAAAAATAAAATTTTTTATTTTTTCATCCATATATTTTTTTCATCCATACCTTTTATAATAAAAAATTATCCTAATATGAAATTTTAAATTTTAACCTTCATAACTACTATTGACTGTGCAATTTAGATTGAGCGCACTGCCACTTAATTTCTTTTCAAAAATTATAAAAAAAATTTTAGTCAGAATTTTTTTAGATATTTTAAAATCTTTTTTTTCATATTCTTAAATTCAGTAATTAGTTATTGTAATTGTAAACCCTGCTTAGGATCAATAATAAAATATTCTTATCATTAATTTTATGAGAAAAATTTTAGATTTGTTTCATTATTTTTTTTATTTATAATAAAATGCTAGCCTATAAAGTGATATTTTAAATTTAGATATCTGTGTAACATTTCTATTGTTATTTTATTTTTAATTCTTTAACCAATTATTTTGGAAGAATAATTATTTTTTATTTCATATTTTTTAAATGTAATTTTTTACATCTACGTAAAATTTACTAAAATCTTTTTTTTTTAAATTTTTTATCATTTTCTTAAATCTTGTCTTTTTCATTAATTTTTATATTTTTTTGTAATAAAGTCAGTTAGATAACTTCTAGCACTATTCTAATGAAATTTACTGTATAATCTAATTCAAAACCCGATTGGAATATTATTTTTCCTCTTTATGCAGTGATATTAATTAAAAATTCAATTTTTCATTTCTATATTAAGACAAATTAAAAAAATGGTTATTAATCATAGGAACACTAGCATTCATTTTTTATAGATAAAATAAAGCATTAATATATTTTTTTAATTTGCAACTAATATATAATGAATTAAAATATATACTAATTCATATACAAATTTATAAGAGATCGTTAGCTATGACAACAATTGGGGCATTGTCCTATTTCAATATACACATATATAGGATATGATGGACATGATATGATGTTTGCGTACATGATGCACATCATCTCCAAGATATGATGTCATCTTGTCATGTTTCTGCACATGATGATATCTTACATTAGCATATCTCATATGATATGAGGCATCATTTCCAATTAGGGAAATGATGTGCATTTTTACATATGATATGATATCCTACCTAAAAATATCATATGTAACTATTGAAATGAAGGAATAATTTTATATATTTTCGTGAAAAATTGGATGAACTAAAATTTCAATTCGAAGGCAGAAAGATAAAATTTTACAGATATAGAAAATTTATATATTTTTTCAATATTAAAAAACAGCTAATTAGTCACATGTAAAATTGAAAAACAGAAAGGAAAAGCATATGATATGATGACTTGATGTTTTTGAAACAAGTTATAGAAGATGGGATGTCCGCCCAAGATGACATGATATGATGTTTCCCTTACGCCGTACATGATGTTATTGAAACAGTTTTCGGGCAGAGGATATGATGTCATATCATGTCATCATATCCTGGATATGATCTATATTGAAACAGCCCCCTGGGAAACTAGATAGGCTATCTAAAGCAAGGCCATGTTTTTTATTAGGGAAACAAATAAAAATGCAGCTGAATTTTGAGGAATTTTATATTTTTTAAATAAAATTAAATTTATTACTGAAAATTTAATAATGAATATCTATTAAAATGAATATTTTAGAGCATTAAAAATAAAAAATTTATTTTTTTTGTTCACATACTTTTAATAATATTTTTTATAGGTTAAATTGTTCAAATTATACTAAGTATTAAAGATACTTTATTATATGAATACCTGTATTTATTAATTACGTTTTAAAATAATTTATTTTGCTTGGTTAATTATTTTATTGACATTCATCATTGATTATTTTTAAACTCATAACACCCTCAAGTTTGTTATTATTATTTTTTAATTCTTTTAAAATTAATCCTTTCTCATATTTTCACCATATATCTCTAATCAACTTGATGTAAAAATGTAAGTCTGATCTGCATAACATCTGCTGATTCGCCTGAATTATTTTATATAAATGAATAAAAACTTAAATTTCAATAATTATTGAATAATTTTGAAAAATAAATTATATATGTGAGATATAGATGAACTTTTATTCGGCTGTTGTCTGTAAAGGTAAAAATCCAAAGTTCAACAAAAGCTTAGTCATATTACATGTATATTGTATCATAAGATTTTTCGATTTGACCTTTGCGATATTGACGGTAATCACTAATATGTAGGTATATAAATTAAAAGATTCTTTAAACCTCTAGTAAATGACTATCAATTGAACATGAAGTAATGGAGAATGCAATGCGATTAAAGTCTTGCATATTTCTTCTTTCTTTTATAAAAATTATTTTCTATAACGAAATTTTTTCCTAAATGATGAAACACTTTTTTCTTTTTTCATTTTTTATCTTTGTTTTTTTTCAATTTTGTCGTTATTCGATTTAAAAGAAGTGTATTTTTCATCAGGTAAAACAGTAATTTAAAGTCAATTTATTTGTATAATCAGAAAACTTGGTAAATAAAGTATTTTGAGGGAAGTATTGGATACTATATGATTGTGATGAATTTTATAATATCTATTATAAAAATAAAAATCGAAATTTTATTTCTATTATAAAAATAGAAATTATCATTTTTCTATTTTATTGATTTTTTATAGATTTATCTCTTTCTGGCTAGAAATTTTTTAATTTTTTAACTTTAATTTTTTTAATTTTTGATCAGTTAATGTAAACTAAATTTATTTATTTATTCTCTTTTAATCATTATAATCTTTTTATTTGATAAATGTTAAAATTTTTATTTTTAATTTACATATTTTATTAATTATTAATTCTGATAGGTTAATGTTTATTATATGTTATTAGATAGTGTTTTTTTTTATTATAGATCGAAATGTCGATGAACAGACATAACCCTCCTAACATTTCGATTCGGACGATTGGAACCTTCGTTTCTGAGATGACGATGCATCTTTTCACTTCGAGAACCGGGCCATAGTCGCCGTTGACCTTCTTTTGTCGTTTTCTTCAGTCAATATTTTTATTATGTAATTTGTTTTTAGATAGCAGAATTCATAATATATTTTCTTTTTAACAAATATTTATAGTTTATTTTAATTTATATTATAATATTCTTCATTTTTAAATTAACCATAATATTATATTTTACATCTTTTTTAAATATAAAATTTAATTGGTCAAAAAATAAGCTTGGAATCAATTTTAGAAAAATGATGTGTTTAAATTTTTTCTATTTTAAGTGTTACTCATTAACATAAATATTAAAAATAATTGGGTTATTAGATTATTTATTTGATTACTATATTATAAAGGAATTTTATTTTTTAAGTTATCCCATTAAATAAAATTATAATTAATTTAATTTTTTAAATTTATTAATTATTATATTATTATAGACTAACGCTTTTTTAATAATTTTATAATTGATCTTTTATGCACTGACAACGTTCATATGCAGTAGTTCATGTGCAAGCTTCTAACATTTTTTAATTTCCTTTGGGATATAATATATGTAGTTTTTCACAGAATTTGAATGTATTCACAGAAGTTGAAGTCATCATTCTAGCCATGATTTAAAAAAATCAATTTGGAAAATTCAACACTAAAGTAAAATTTTGAAATTTTAATCCGATGATCAGTAAATGGGCACATTGGACACGGCTCCGCCGATTCTTCGTTTCATTACTTTTTTGGAATCTTCTCCATGTTGTCCTGAATATCCAGACATGAATATCCAGGTGATTTTTTTGCTGTCTTTCAATGATATGCCAATTTGTATCGCATGGCATGTGTGAAAACTGAACATTGAACAATGTTGAAGGATCAGCAAATTAAAAAGCAACCAGGATTGGACGAAAATTGTAAAAAATTGAAAATTGTAGCCAAATACCTATATTTAAGATAGGCAAAGGCCAAAAACTTAAACGTGCCGCGTTGGAATTGCTCAAAAGTACCTGGGTTTTTATTTGCAGTGCAACGCGGACAACAAGGGTGGGTTGGGCGGTTAAGGTCTTTATAAATTTTTGAATTATTTATGTAAGATTGGACGAACGTTTAAGATCCAAACTGGCGCTGTTCCGGATTCGCTACGCTGCGCATACTTGCGCAGAAAGAAGGAAAGGAGGACCGCGCACGACAGATCTATAATATTTTCCAAACTACAGCGAACAACTGGGGATACCCACAGTTCATCACATTCGGAGTTGGATTTGAAAGAATTTTCATGATTTTAATCAAATTTTTGGCAAATTCAGAACCTGATGGACTCTGAAAATGGATGGTACGACGAGGAGAATGACACGGTGATTTTGTCGGTCATTGTGACTGCAAATGCGCCTTATGGGATCAAGTAATGAATCGTTAATGACATGAAATTAGTTGATCGATCCATTAATGAGTGGGGACTGGGGACCTGATTTATATGGAATTCAAGTTTATTTTTGTTCTTTAGGGCTGGAAATTATTTTGCTATGTTCCATTGTTTTAAAAATGGTTAAAAGATTTAAAATTAACAAAAACTGTAAATTACTATTATTATGAGTATTTTCGGAACAAGTTGAATTTCTTTGTAAAATTTGGCCAAAAATAGAAATTGAATTCTATCATCTTTGCAATTTACAGAATTTTTCGATGACCCAAAAAATATTATAAATATCCACCCTGACCAACTTTATCAAATTGGGAAAGGCTGCAAATTTTCGGCAGCAGGAGTTTCGTAAGAAATTTTTTTGTATGGGAATAAAATTTTGGGTATACTAGGTCAATAGATTTTATTTAAAGGTATTCTTACGTCAAATTTCATAAAAATCTGAAATATACAAATCAGATTTACAAATAGATAAATGCCCAAGTTTTTGCTCCATATATATAAATGCAATCCTTATCGATGAGGAAATTCTTGTTTTGAGATACGGATATGCTCCTTTATCCCCCCCCCCCTTAAAAATGGATTGAAAATTATTCTCCCGGGAGGTTAAAAGCGCATGTACGGTAGTCAAGGATTGGTTCGCTGCATCATTCTTATGTATATCTCGAAACAGCATAAGAATGAAAACGAATTCAGTGAACAAAATGAGTGCAGGCTATTCAAATTAATAAAAAAAAGAGCAAATGAGCAAGGCGATTCAAAATAGTAGAACATCAATTCGATCTTTTCTTGATCGATCGCTGCATCAATCTGCTTGATCGATCTTTTCATATCTAAAATGCCAAAATTTTAAAAAGATTGAAGATTTTTCGAATGAGAGGCAGCAAGGAGAAGAAATTTTTGGTCCGGTTCTTTGAGGATGGGAAATTATTTTGCTGTGCTCCTTGTTTTAAAAATAGTTTAGATTTAAAAAACAAAATATGTAAAATCGAATAAAATTTGCCTAACTCCATATCGGACCCAATACCAATTTTAAGTTACCCCTTCTCTCCCAACAAAAATAATTTTATATCCAAAATAAAATTATCGCAAATATATAGAAGAAATTTTTTAATTAATTTTAAATATTTAATACTATTGATGAAGACAACATTATCATTGGTACTTTGTCTTTAAAAAACAGAAAAAATTATGCTCTATCTTTGGCCTTTTTTAATTTATCGAAATTCTTTGAAAATTTTTTAAAAATTTTAAAAAATTCAGTTTTTCGAAGTTTTTGATTTTTTCAATTTTGAATAAACTATATAATATATACATATATATAATTAATTCAATTTTCAATTGCAATTAATTTTTTTTGTAATTAATTCAAGGTTCAATTTTTAAATTTTGTTATGGGAAATCTTTGCCGACCTTGAATTTTTTCCCATTTTCCTTCAAACATCATTTCTTATTAGGACAACAAAACAACTCTCTGGATCAGCAGATCGCTAAATGTGCTCAAGATATCCAAAAGTCATTGCTGAACCGAACAACATTGTTGCTGCAAAAACAAAGTATGGCTTTTGGGATCTTCTTTGATGCATATATTCCTAAGGGTGCTCTGTAGTTATATAAAAAATCAAAATGAGCGTTATATAAAAATATATGAAAAACTCAATTCATCCCCCAAAAACTTTTTTAAAAAGATTGTTTGTCCAAAACTTTCAGCAACAAAGTTGTGCATTATTTTATTCTATATTTTATAGCTTTTTTAGTTTTTCGAACTTCGTACAAAAAGTTAGAAATTTTTATAGAAATATTAAAAATAGTTTTTAGGGCATATTTCGATTTTTTGCGAATTTCGAAAAACTAAAAATATTAGAAGAAAGAGAATAAAATTCCGCACAACTTTGTTGCGTGAAGTTTTGGATAAACAAGCTTTTTAAAAAAAATTTTGGGGGTTAATTGAGTTTTGATATTTTTATATAACGACCCTTTTTTCCTAAGGGGGGGTATTTCCTAAGAGTATTAGAATATCTATTATTTTTTGTTCAAATTTAGCCTGCAAATATCACAAACAATGAGTCTTGGAATATTGAGGGAGCTGAAGGCAATCTTGAGTTTGGCGATAACTGTCTGATCACTACAAAAGGCAACAATTTTATAAGAATATAATTATATATTTTTAATTATTAATGGATAATTCTTAAAACAAACACATTCTTAGGAGACTACGGACTTGTCCGCTCATTGGATCCATTCACAAGGAACGAGGACATGTTTACTATGAGATCAAAATTGTTAATATTCCCGAACGGTAACAAATTTACTCTGAAACATAAAAGATTTTAGAGATCTTACAAAAATCCATTAAAATAAACCAGCAAGAAGGTTAGTAAAAAAGGGGACTTTTTATTTTTTCATTTTTAATTCGATTGATTTATCCTTCAAGTAAAATTGAATCTTTTAATATATTTCCTCCCCTTCCCTATTTTGATGGAAGAAATTCTGAGAAAACGAAATAATTTTTAACAGAAAAATTTGATATTGATAAATTGAACGGGGATTTTGCTAGGAATTTCATTGTATTTTGTATTTATTTCTGGGACTTTATACTCATTTTCGGGGGTTAAGCTAACCCTGGATAACGTAACCCTATTTTAAACGAGTTAATAGTCAAAAAAAAGTAATAAATAAAATATAAAACGGAATAAAAGTGAAATAATTAAATTTTAAATATAGTTTTAGATTAAAAAAAATAAAAATAATAAAAAAAAAAATAAAAATTGGTAAAACATAAATTTTTCGTGTCTTCCTTCATCAAAAGCATCGAATTTCCAAAATTTTAGAGGAGAATAATTTTCTGCGTATTTTTTGCTTTTTGAATTTTTTGGCCTAACAAATTTAAAAATAGCTTTAGGTTTGGGGGATTTTGATGTTAGAATTTTGAATTGATGCCGAATTTCTGCAAAAAAATTGAACACATTTTCGTATGAAAAAAAAATTAAATTTCAAAAAATTTTCTCAATCCCTTAATACACGGAAACAATCAAAAAACTCAAATTCTTAAGAAAATTTTCTAAATCAAAGCACCCTATCGGATCGGTCTTAAAAAAACAAATTTCATAGGAGATAGGTACGTCCAAATTTTTAAAATTTTCTCCATCATATTCTCTAAAATTTCCGGTGGCATCTTCCGGCACCTCCGAAATAGTTTTTTTGGGCTCGTTAGTTACCCTCAGTCAACCCATTCCCTTCTTATTCTTACCAGCAGTCAACCTTTTTCGGTATAAATTCACAAATTTTGTAGCCCAAAATGGTCGAAAAAGACCGAAAGCCTTATATAATAAATTTATAATAAAATTTAGCTATTTTAATATTTTTTGTTTCTTATCCCAGCCTCAATATTGAATTAGCTTGACCTGGGTTAAGTGCTTAACCCGGCTTACCGTCAGAAGATGAGAATCTAGGTTTGGATTAACCCATAGTTAACCCGGGTTAAGGGCTGTCTAAAACCGGGTTGGTGGAACCCGGGTTAACGCTTGGCCAGGGTTTGAAAAGGAGATGAGAATACGCATTTGGTTTAGGCGAATCCGGGTTAAGGCCATAAACTCTGGTTAGAGATTCAATACCCGCCGAAGATGAGAATAAGGCTCCTGGTATCTGTATTTTTTAATAAAAATTTTGGAATCAAATTTATATGTACATATGTATGTGGACTGAGAAAATAATTTTTGAATAGGATCAAAAAGTTCCTTTCTCACGTATTTACTTATCAGTTGTGAACTTCTGATCGGAATCAGTCAGAAGATGAGAGCAATGAGCAGTTTCTACTTTGTTGAACCAGTTTATGAACTCAAAAATGAAAGTGGGGACAATGCCTACAGAGACCATGTGATCGGTTGTGGCATCGATTATGATGGTGGGCACTTGTTCATCGAAAAGAACGGAAAAGCAGAGAGTGAGTGATTGGCCCGCCAATTTAACATTTTGTGTTCAATTCCTTTTTAAGAACACGTAAATTTGATGGAATTGAAGGGCGACTGTGTGGACCATAAGTGGACGGTTGAATTGCGTGGGCAAGGATGTTCTGTCCAATTGAGTCCCATCAATTTTCGTGAATGAATACAAATGTTCTTCCTGTTGATTCATTTTTTAAATGCATTAATCAGTGCTTTTTTAAACATCTTCCACTCGAATTGCATAAAAATGATGATGATGATGTTTTTTCGTTATTTTTTAACGATCCCTTTAGATTTTTGCATAACTATAAATGATTTGAGCTTATATTTATATGACTGTATGAGACTCATGCATAATTAGGCATCATTTTTTAATCTTAAATTTCGTATATATTTTTTATTTTTGTTATTTTTATGATTTGGAAAATTTCAAGTTAGGAATTAATGTAGCTATTAATAAATATTCCATTTTATGTTTTCTCACCATATAGCTTCGATAATTAAAAAAACTACTTTTTTAAATGAATCATCAGATTCCGCGGATCCATCGGCGAATCGGATGCTTTTTGCCATTTGATTGGCGGAAGTGAAAGTATATTGAAATATATGTACATTTTCCCTATTCCAGTCATTTTACTACTTATGATTTAGTTGTATTATTATAAAAAAAATTTAACCATATTAACCAAATCGATTTTTATAATAAAAAAACCATGATTCGTTTTCCCCAATGGTATCAAAAAGGGCGATTCCCCAATTGGTATAAAATATGGTTTTTTCTAAGCTTAACTAGACCCAACCTTCACGTTAAAGTTGTGCAGAATTTTATGTTCTATCTTATGGTATTTTAATTTTTTCGAAATTCAGCCAAAAAGTTCGAAATTTTGCGAAAATATCGAAAAATAAAATTTTTCACGAAAATTTCAAACTTTTTGG
>LDKF01000386.1:50123-63036 GCA_001026735.1 Rotylenchulus reniformis | reverse complement strand
ATTTTTTCGATATCTGGCGTCAGGAGACGCCAGTTTCTCAAGAAAAAAGCCTTTTCTTAAGAAAAAGGCATAAATTCAAATTTTTTCCTAGCAATAATTTAAAAAATGCACTCCTCTAAACAGAAAAAAATGCAAAAATACTCAATTCATTTCTAAAATTTGGTTCGTTCCAACGGACTCCTGAAATAAGAACATAAAAATCCTTATTTTTGTGTCCTTATTTCGTAATCTCTGTTTTAGAAAATTAATGCATATTATTTTAATTTTTTAAATCCTTATTTTTGGCTTCATTCCTGAAAATTTTCGATACGATCTCTATTATAGATCGAGAAATTTTATTGGGTGTCTATAAATATTCTCTGACCGAATTTCAGTGTCTGTTAATGTTTTCTTTCAGTTTTCCTCCGCAAAAGATAAGATACTACAAGAGAAAACCATTCGTCTCATTTTATTTTTCTCTGGTAAAGTCTTACCATCAGTTGGGTCCTTTAATTAATCCAATTTTTTAAGTTTTAATCATCATGTATATGTATTAAATTTATTTTTGAATTTTAGGGATGGATTCATTCGCAACCAGTATTTGGAACATATTTGGCCATTGAATGAATTGGCGCGAGAGGGATCTTTGACAATTTTTGTTGTTAAATAAGAACATAAAAATCCTTATTTTTTGTGTCCTAACCGTTTGTCTCAATTGAATAAATCTCGAATAAAATTGAATGATTGCGTTAGAATATCCTAAATTTTCAGAGTTTTGCTTTGATTGTGATGTCGATGGCCAAAAGCCCTCCCCCCCCCCATGATCACATGGGCACATTTTATTGTTCGATTTACCTAATTGACTTTATTTGTTGTTGATTTTATTGTTTCGTGCATTTCCTGGAAGACGCCCTAGCGGCAGATAAACAAACAAGCAACTATACATTTACGTTATAATAATAATATACCGTATTCTCTCTAATATAAGGCCTCCCTCTAAAATAAGGCCCCTCTCTAAAATAAGGCCCCCCTTTGGAAGTGGTTGAAAAAAAGTAAAGCCTCTCTCTAATATAAGACCTCCCTTTATGAGTATTGAAAACTCGATTTTTAATCAATTTTGCCTTTTTTATCCTAAAGCTGCAAATAATTAAAATTTTTTATTTAAGATATAAAAATAAATAATAACGAAAAGATTGATTTATTGAGACATTGCTGGATTAAAATAGATTCTGATCAAAATTTTTCAAAAAGGATACCAAGAGCAAAAATAAAGATTTCACTGAGGAAATCTTCAAATAAAGTATAGCTTTAAAAAATTTGCTTTAAAAAAAGTTGAAAAAAATAAGGCCCTAGGCCTTATTTTAGAGAGAATACGGTAATAGAAATTTATATTTTAAGCCAGGGATCGCAAATGATATTTTTTGATCTTTTTAGCTGTACTTATTTTTGATAAGATAGAAATTATCTGAAATAAAAATAAATGATCAATTTTCATAAAAGAAAACAATTTCCAGTGGCCTTTAAAATCGGGACCGGGATGGCCAGGTCGGAGACAGGGATGAAAAATCGGCCGGGGACTTCGGGGACGGGGATGGGTGAAAAAATTTCTAAGTCTTTCCAGAATTTTTTTTCAATTTTTTATGTATGTTATATATCAAAAAATTTTCAAGGCTTTAAAAAAATGAGCATTTTTTGGATGAATAAATTTCACTATATGAAGTACCGGTGGTCCCGAATCGCGGCCACCGGAGGAAATTTTGAAAATTTAGGTCATTTTCCTTAAGAAAATTGGTCATTTTTAATGAAATTTTTGAACAAATCATTGCGGGAGGTGCCGGCGGACCGATAGGGGCCGCCAGAGAAAAATTTGAAAATTCTTTAAAAAAATTGCTTAACTTTTATTTCCGTTTGTTACTTCCTGTTTGAATATTCAAGAATTATCATCATTCGAAAAAAGTTTTCTGATATTTTTTTTATTATTTTAATGTATTTTATTCTAAAAGTTTTTGTAATATTTTTGTGTTAAGCAACAAAAAATGACAAAAAAACAAAGGAAATAATTTAAATAAAATATGAGGAGATGAGAATTGAACCCGCGACTTCACTGCCAATAAATTCGTATTGTTTCCATTGAGCCAAGGCCTCATTTACACGTCTTCCTCCAAATTTTCTTAACGGTTGGATCCAAAATGGCATTCTTAGGGGTGCATTTTCATGAGGGTCGGGGATGTCTGGGATGGGCTCGTCGGGGATGAGGATGAGGCCCAAAAAGGTCGGGGATGGGGGGATATCCCCCCTGCCCAACCCTAGCCGAAAATACATACGCCAGAAAAGTCCGGAGATCTGGGCTCCTTTTTTTCGAATTTTGTTTCGAAACGATTGGTCAGATACTTTTCCTTCTACTCGTACTTGTATGCCTCATCGCATCCTCATTTTGTACGGACCAGGACATTAGAGATCCTGCCACTAGAGCGCCAAGCGCAATAACTCGGTTAAAACCAAACCTAGAGAAACGAGTTTGGTGCCAAAAGATAGAGCATTAAAAAATAGCTACAAATGCTTCTAAGCTCATCCGAATTGGCCCACTGCAAAAAAGTTATGGCCAAAATTTTTTGAAATTGGCCAACACGTGTGATTATCTTGGCCATAACTTTTTTTGGGATGGACCAATTCGGAGGGTTTAGGCTTATTTTGTAGCTAATTTTGTGCTCTATCTTTTCATACCGACAACATTTTGCTAAGTTCCTTTTAAGCCAAGTTTGTACTTATTTGGTTTACGTACCCATTTTTTCTTTAAAAATTCAAATTTTTCAATTTTTATTTCAAAAATTACTTCCCTGTAGTAATTTTTAACGCTGAATTCGAATCTGAAATCCATTTTGACGTAACGCGTCAGTTGACGCAACTTTTTGATGCCGACGGCAAAAATTTTCGAAATTATTTATTTCATTTTTTATTGTAAAAATGACTCCCCTGTAATAATTTTCGACTCTGAATCCGATTCTGAAGTCCATTTTGACGTAATGCATCATCTGACGCCGCATGTAGAACCCGCAACGAATATGTACATTAAGGCTGCTCGATACTTGAAATTTCCCGATACTCGATATCGATACCGATATTTGGACCCGATACCGATATTGAGTACCGGTACCCGATATTCGATACTTTTAAAAAATCAAAAAATCAATCGTCAAAATTAAAATGCAAAAAAGTTGCTGCATTTGCATTCCATGTTCTTCAGAGAGATTCGATCGCAAAGGACTGTAGATTCTAAATATCTGATAATTTGCTAATGTTCTTTCTACTTTAA
Source organism: Rotylenchulus reniformis (assembly GCA_001026735.1). NCBI lineage: Eukaryota > Metazoa > Nematoda > Chromadorea > Rhabditida > Hoplolaimidae > Rotylenchulus > Rotylenchulus reniformis. Next base: position 59,744 of record LDKF01000386.1, on the reverse strand, counting down.
AAAAAGCATTTAAAAATTGCTTTTTAAAGCATTTGCTTTATTTTGGATCTGAACGAATTTTTCTCAAAATTCCCTTAAAATAATTCCATAAAATGATCAAATTTCATAAGAAAAACGCAATAATTTTTTCAAATTTACTCTTGCGGCTCCTATCGGGGCCATCGGTTCCCCTAACCCATACAGTAAATTTTCTCCAAAAAGAATTATAAAAGTTGACCAATTTTTTAAGAAAAAGGTCAAAATTTTAAAAATTTTCTCGGGTCTCAATTTTCTTAAGAAAATCAAAATTTTGAAAGAAAATTTTGAAAAATTATCAAAAATTTTCCGGCACCGTAACTAAAAAATTATCAAAATTACCAAAAAATTGATGGCACCGACTTATAAATTCATTCATTCAAAAATTCATTCTTCTAAATTCATTCATTCATACTTTACCTGCATCATTTTACCTTAAATTTTTTAAAGAGATTTAGTGTTTTTTAAAAAAATGCTTTTTTCGAGCAATTGCTTCAGCAAAATGCCTTTTTAGGGTCTCGAATGCTTTTTTTCAGAAAAAAACTTGGGTCCCCTGCTTTTGAAGAGATCCACAAATTATTTCCTGCTTTACGGAATTGTAAAAGAAAAAACAAAACAGAGAAAAAAAGGTTAGAGTATTTTGGCATTATGTGTTACAAAATTTGAATGATGAAACCAATGGTCCGTCGGTTGGATACTTATTTTTCGAAAATGCCATTTTATCAGGGCTGCCATATTTTTTTTCTGAAAAAAAGCATCTGAGACCCTAAAAAAAAGCATTTCACTGGGGCACTTGCTCGAAAAAAAGCATAATTTTTAAAAACATTGTAAATCGCTTTGTGACTAATGTAAATAAGAAATTTTAAGGTAAAATGATGCAAAATGTTTATTCGCGGACCTTATTTTCTGCTTTTTTTGGAAAAATTATTTTATGGGGTGGGGTGGGTGTGGAAGACTGCAAAAGCTCTTGCTCCTTCCTCCACTTTAAAATGCTCTTGCAGGGTGGCCAGCTGTTTCTCGCCAAATGTGGTGCGCACCCGTTTGTCCTTCTGCTTTGGGCTGCCTGCAAATTGTGCAGTTCTCGTGCATTTTTCGCGTGCATTTCTCTCTCTCACATTGCTCGCCGCGGACCAGCTCCAGATAGTGTTGTTTGCGGAGCAGGCACGGGATGGCCGGCGGTGGCCGATCGTCGTCTAGCGGAAATTGCTCTCCGGTAGACAGCTCTGGCGCTTGCAGTGTTCGCACTGCAAAAAAATGGATAAAATCAGAAAATGGCCAAAGATCGCAGAAATACTCAATTAAACCAGAGATCCATGTCAAATAAATGGAAATCATTAAAAATACCAAAAAGGGAGAGGAAGATTCTAACAAAATTTTACGAAGGGGGTGGCCGAAAAAGTTTCGCTGATGAAAGTTTTGCGGTTTTAGACTAGAGACCGGACTTAATGTTCAATAAAGATCTTGAACCAAAATTCTTGAAAAATCTTGATCTTGAAAAATCTTGAAAAACTCAGAAAAGATTCAATGAAGATTTTTCAAGATTCTTGAATCAACATTCTTGAAAAATCTCGAAAAATCTTGTCTTGGTCCGGTCTCTATTTTAGACCATTTTAATCAATTTTACCAATTTTATTAAGGTATTTCACTATTTTAGGAGGTATCAGAGGAAAATTTTTGGGGAAATCGAGCTCTTTTTAAGAAAATTGTCATTTTTCCTGTTGTGGCAGAGAAAGAAGGGATGTTAAGAAGTCAAGGAGAAAGTCCAGAGGCAGAGAAAGAGAAGACCCTGAGGCAGCCCCCTCCCACTCAGCAGACAACAGCTGGGCCGAGGGAGTAAAGCTAATGGTCCAAGGAATTGGTCGGAGGAGTGCGGGTGGCTGTGGTCAAATGGTTAAGAACACCGCTTTGGATCCTTAGCACGGGGGCCCAAGATCAAACCCCCTACTCCCACCCCACTTTTTCTGGCCAATTCCCTTCGGACACAACATTTCCAAATTTTTATCCCACATCCTTCATAAGACCCCCCCACCCCCACTTACCCTTTTTGAGCCCTTTCAAAAAAGGATGGGAAAGGAACGATCACTTCCCATCTAGTTCAGATATTGGCCAGAAATCACCAAAGTGGTCATCACATAGAGCGGGATCGGATCATGAGTTCAACAACCAAATCCATTTCTATAGGTTGTGTTAAAACCGGAGTTATAACTTGGCCAATCCGGATGGTCTCTTTTGCACATTTGTAGCAGACATTTAGTGCTATCTATTAACACCAAACTCGTTTCTTTATGTTGCGTTTGAGCTGAGTTATAATGCTTTTTGTAGCTTCAACACTCTAACGACCACACTCTAACGTCCTGTTTCGGTCGGTTGGGCTCCACACCAGGGCTGTGCACGGGCCTGCTCCAGGCCGGCCCGGCCCGGCCCGGACCCCAATAAAAAAAGCCCGGCCCGGCCCGGGCCGGCCCGGAAAAAATTTTTTACCCAAATTTTTCCAAAAAATTTTTAAAATTTTTCCAAAAAATTTTTGGCAGAATTTTTTACCATTTTTAAAAATCATATTTTTTTTTATCAAAAAAGCATAAAAATAAAAAGAATTACGAATTCGAATAATATATTTTGTCAATTCTAACATAATTGAAAAAATTTTAATTACCGAACAATTTTTCAAAAAATTTTAACTGAATTTTAATTTTATAAATTTTCATGTGCTAATATAGATAGGTAATGTTTTCCCCCTTAATTTTGCCAATAAAAGTTCCCACTAAAACGCTTGGTATATGTACTTTGACTTTCTATATAAAAAATCATCTCCAAAAGTTCCGACAATTTAAAACAATTTTCAAGTTTTTTGATTAAAATTTTAAAAAATATTTTAATAAATTAAATTAAATTTAAAAAAAATTATTAATAATAATAATAAATTTAAAATATTTTTTAAAATTTCATTTCATTTTTTTATTAAAAATTTCAATATTGTTGGGGTGCGGTCAGAAAAATTTCCCCCTACCGGGCCGGCCCGGCCCGGACGAAATCAGGCCCGGCCCGGCCCGGGCCCGGAGACACCTAGGCCCGGCCCGGGNCGAAGTCGAAATCGAAACTCAAAATTTTAAAAATCGAAATCGAAGAAAAGTATTCGAAATTAAAAAGAATTTAAAAATTCCAAAGCCACTAAATTAAAAAAGCGAAAAAACAAAAATGCTTATAATAAGCTGTGAGATTCCAGCGGTCCCTATAAAAGAGGCCGTCAGAGAAAATTAGAAAAATTAGACCTGAGCTAATTTTGAAAGACTAAACCAAGAAAGATAAAATTTCTTCGGCGGCCCTTTTCAGAGTCGCCGAGGCCAAAAAGTCGAAATTTCGAGCCCTTTTTCATTTTTCGAAATCGAAAAAACCTTCGAAATTTTCGAAAATTCATTTTCAACTAATTCGAAAGTCGATATTAGTTGAAAATGAATTGATATTTGTAATATGATAATACCAGAAGGATCCTCTTTTTATATAAATTTCAATTATTTTTAGAATAAGCGACTTTCGGCCGCCAAACTGAAACTGTCCAACGCATTGTCAAAAGTCCCCGAAAAGGAGAAAATCATATTCATGGACTTGATCCTTGCAAGTAAGAAATTTATCCAATTAAACAAATAACTTAAAATGATGAGAAGGTGTCAAATGAGAAAAAAGCAATTAAAAAATAATAATTAATTAATGTAAATAAATAAATAAATAACAGAACAAGGCAAGGTCGTAAATGGTCCCTACTCCCTTGCAAACCGAACGAATTTATATACTAGATGGGTGCATAAAAATGACACAATTACTGGTCGTATTCGCGTTAATATAATTCAACAATGAATGATTTCAAAAAATCTACAAATTTCAGAAATTATACCTATGTATAGTATGTCCTTTGCAATATATTATTCTATTTAATTTTAAAAAAAAACAAATAATATAGCCCGATAGGGGCCGCCTGTGGAAATTTTGAAAAATTCTGATGATTTTTTAAAGGAAATTGGTCATTTTCTTCAAAATTTTTCAACTAAAATTTCCCTAAAAAATTTTTAACACGGGGACCTCTTTGATTTTTTTTTGGTCCCTGCCCCCTTATTACGCTTCTGGGCAGAAATACATATATCCTGATGGTGGCCTAACAAAAAAAAATTGCCAAACCGCCTTTTCGGGTTTAAAGCCAGGTTTTTATTAGAAAAAACTGCATATAATACAAAACGCTTCTCGATTCATCCATTTATTTTTTAAAGATTTTCAATCCTCTGAGCAAAAATCATTTTTTGGCCAAATTTCTTGTTAAAATAGCCCGTTTTTTTCGCCCGAAAGTTTATATTTCAAAAAATTAATGGATGAATGAATCGAAATGAGATCTTTGCATTCAATGCACCATCAAAAAAACAAAAACAAATAGGTATTAAAGGATGTGGTACAAAAGGTGCTATGGCGTTTTTAAAAAAGTGCCAAAACCCAGTATGTTCTCCAAAAACTTTTTTTCCAGCGACAAAGTTGTGCAGATTTTTATGCTCTATCTTCTAGTATTTTTAGTTTTTCGAAATTCGAAGTTCGAAATTTAAAACTAGGGTTTTTATGGGATATTTCGAGCTTTTTGTTCGAATTCGAAAAAACTAAAAATACCAGAAGATAGAGCATAAAAATCTGCACCACTTTGTGGCCTGAAGTTTTTGTTTAGAAAGCTTTTGCAAAAAAAGTTTTTGGAGAATATACTGGGTTTTGGCGCTTTTTTAGACCCTAGTCCAGTTTAGGGGTCCAATGAAAGTTTAAGAGTCCAACCAAAACTTTAAGGGTCCAATCGGCAATATTAATGTAAAGTTCCCATCTTTCTTGCTCAAAAAATAAATTCTGCAAAAATTCATCGATCTTTTATAATTGTTTTCAAGAGCGTAGAATCCAATTCTAACGCCAGAATTGATCTGTCATCACTTTAACACGTCACGTGAGATCACGTCACGTCAAAAAAATATTTTCAAAATTTACAACTTTGGTAAATAACGAAAAAAGTAGTTATCCGCAACGATAAATTTCAATTATCTTTTCTTTCATCGAATTAACAGCCATTGGAATAAATTGCCAAAAGAAGCCATGGAAATCTTCACCCCGCAAAATTTTAAGAACTTCCTCGAAACGAAATTAAGTCCTGAGCAGTGTTCTGCCTGATCCACCTTTTTCAAAAATGATCTGATCTGATCCTGATTCAGGGGTCTGGATCATCAAAAATGATCTGATCCTGATCTGATCCGGGACCTTGGATCAGATCAGATCATGGATCATGATCTGGAGGATCAGGCAGAACACTGGTCCTGACTCCTGAGTGAGGTATGCAACTTATTTTGTTTATTGTTATTTGCCCGATGACGCGTTTATTGACTTATTCACCATCACCTTACATCCATATTTTCATTTACTTTGTATTGTATCGCACCACATCAGAGTATCAAATGATACCAGTGGTTTGCTCATCAAAATAAATAAATAAATTTCAATTATCTTTTACCAAAAAGGAGGAAAGGATAGGAAAATATTTTTTGCACAGAACGAACTCTCCCTTAGTATTACCAATTGAACCCCTAAACTTTTGATTGGACCCTTAAGTTTAGATCAGGGTTTCTATCGAAAAATTTTCAAAATCAGAACATTCAGCTCAAAAAATCAGATTTAATGGGCAAAAATCAGAACATTTTGTAAAATGCTTTAAAATCAACTGTATTTCGTGTAATATCGTATTTCTCACCACACATGATCAATTTTAACAATTTTTGGGGAAGAGATGAGCCAAAGTTTGCGAGTCTTCATAGATAGTTGATTGGCCAAAAAAAATCGGCTCGCAAAAAGCAAAGATTCTTGCTTTAAAATATGTCTATTTACGGAACTCCGCTTTTTTGCAAAAATCGTTTACTATGGGAGGGGTGCCGGCGGTCCCGACAGGGGCCACCGGAGAAAATTTTCAATTTTGGATCCTTTTCCTTAAAAAATTTGACCATTTTTTGCTTTTTTGGGGGGGGGGGGTGGCGGCGGTCCCGATAGGGGCCGCCGGAGAAAATTTTTTAAATTTAGTCCTTTTTCTTAAGAAAATTGGCCATTTTAAAGATATTTCAACAAAAATCAGAAAAACAGGACAAAATAAGGACAGAGCTCGAAAATCAGAACAAATCTAACAAATCAGAACATTTTCATTTTGTCAGATTTGGACCCTCCAAATCAGAACATTTCTGACAAATCAGAACAGATAGAAACCCTGGTTTAGATGGACCCTTAAACTTTCATTGGACTCCTAAACTGGACTAGAGCCTTAATTAAAAACGCACATTATGGCACTTTTTTTAAATGACCCAGCACCGTACAAAATCTAGACCTCCGACCAAGGCCGGGCCCGGACCAAGGAATACCAAGGCCTTGGTCCCGGTCCTTGATATTTTGGACAGACCAAGGATTTTCCGGGCCAAGGAATTCCTTGGTATTCCTTGGTCCGGGCCCGCCTTGGTCCTCTATCAACCCCGGTCCTTGGTCCCGGTACTGGTCATTTTGACCAAGGAAGACCAAGGCCTAGAAATGTCTGTTCACTGAGAAATTGTAAATTGAATTTGGCATAATGTATTGACAAAAAATTTAATTTTTTTCCAAACGGTGGGGGTCAATCATCCCCGCCGATGCCACTGCCGACTAATCCCTATCAAGCTATCAACTCATCCCTGCCGACTCATCACCCATTGTTCAAGGGTCATTTCATCGCCCTTCGTTCATCAATTTTTCGCAAGCCAGAGATTTCAAAAAATTTCATAGCAAAAATTGTAAAAAATTTCAGAGGCCTTGAATTTTGAAAAATAAATTCAGAAAATTTTCAGAGGCCTAGATTTCTAAAAATACCCAGGATTTTGAAAAAAAAATTTCAAAGGCTTAGAATTTTAAAATAATTTCAGAGACCTAGAATTTTCAAAAAAATTTCAAAGGGCTAGGATTTTCAGAAAAATTTCAGAAGCCTTCAGAGGCCCATGATTTTCAGAAAAAATTTAGGGTGATTTCAAAAAAAAATTCGCAAACCTCGGTTCTTTCAAAAAAATTTCATAGGCCAGTAAGGCCAGAAGAGCCGAAGCATGTTGGAAGCATGCTTTTTCTCAATCGTGCAATCAAAGAATTACTAGGTGCGAGCATAAAAAATTTCGCTTTTTTAAAAGTGTGTGTATTTTTACATTTTCCATAATCTATCGCAAATTTTCTGCTTTTACCAGTCACTTTGGGCTGTCCATTACATGTAGGTAATTTTTTCAGATTTTTTAGACCCCTTTGACATGGAATTTTAGTCGATACAATGGACGAGAACAAAGAAAATGCACATCAACTTCTTCACATCCTACTCAAAAACCGAAAAAATGCAGTGAAAAAGAATTAAAACTGTAATAAAACATTGAAAACGGATATATTCCTTTGAGTAATGGCGTTAAAATGATTCTAGGAATTCAAGAGAATCATTTTAACGCCATTAATCAAAGAATTCCTTTTAAGAAACATAGGCATCAATTTCAAAAGGGGGTCCAAAAACTCATTCACCAAGGACAAAAAGGTCCTGACCTTCAGAGAAAGGAGGCATGAAGAAATATTCCGCATAGAATTATAGCCAAAATATAGGCCTATCATGCTGAAATATAGATGGTTCCGAAAAACTCTTTCTTTGAAAAAATTTTGGTCTCACAAAGGTTCGGTAATCCATGTGTTCATCGTAACAGCAATGGGAAAAGGCTTGTCTTTAAAGTGTGACTAGACAAAGAAGATGCTAAGTTTTCGGAAAACTGTTTAAATAGGATGAAAGCTAGGTCCATTAGGATTGTTTTCTTCAAAAAATGGAATTGTGAAAATCCATGAAAACTTTGTTTTGATCCCTCGACTCAATCTCGTTAGAAAACATGGATTTTTTGAATTTTTGAACCAGTTCATGTCCAAATGCTTGGCAACAGCTTTTCTTTTCGTCCTATTCTGGTACAGACAACCCTATATTATCCAATTCTGCAGGGTAGAATTTTCAATGGATCCTTATAATAGAATTTTATGGAAAGTTCAATAGACCCACCATAGCTCCAGGACAGTGTTCCACCCTACCACTCAAAAGTCATCCTCAATTACTCCCATTAACTCAATTGACAGGAAGATGTTTAGTTGTCCCCCTGATACCTTAGACTTTGCCCCTTCATTTCATCACCAAATTATTTTTCTCTGAATTTATCTTACGGGGTTATTGCCTCATTGAATTTCTCTAGGTCGAGTATTTGATTGGGCCATACCCTATCCCAAAGATGGGCACAGATTTTTTGAAAATGGTATTAATATATTCTTGGCCCATCGGATTAAGATAGTTGAGACCCTGGGGGAATACTTTATTGGATGATTTCATTGATTGCACCTTGTTTTGATTTTTAATGGATTTTTTTTGTTGATAAAAATTTGTTTAAAAAAAGCGAAATTTTTTATGCTCGCACCTAGTAAATTATCGATCCTGATTATTTATTTATTAATAATAAAATCGTTTTTTCTACATTTTATCATTCATTTTGCAAAATTGATTTGTTGAATACAGTAAAAATTTTAATTTTTTTCGAATTTTTCTTCTCCAAAAAAAATTTCTTGGTCCTTGGTCCGGGCCTTGGTCCTTGCGACCAAGGATTTTCCGGGCCAAGGAATTCCTTGGTATCCTTGGTCCGGGCCCGACCTTGGTCCACTGTCAACCCCGGTCCAATCCGGTCTTAATAAATTGTTTTCCATCGAATATTTTCTGAGTTTCAGGAATATCACACCTTTTCCACATCCATCCTTGCCCATGTCTCGATCTTTCGTGGAATTTGGACCAACTCAGTGAAAACTACAAGGCACGGTTCGCGACTTTGGTCAGTAGTCTAGCTGTGGACAACCAGTCCAAGGACCGCTTGGTTGCTGGTGAGTTGGAGTTTATGAGCGTGCCAAAACGGTGCTAGGTCGTAACTTAAAAAAGTGCCAAATGCAAAGAAGTTCAAAATTTTCGTGAAAACTATTTTTCGGTATTTCGGGAAAATTCCGAACTTTTTGGTCGAATTACGAAAAATTAAAAATACAAGCAAAAAATTCAACACATTAACTTTTATACTTTTGGCCTAGCATGCTTCACAAAAAAAATTTTCGTCCAAGACTTTGCATTTGGCACTTTCTTTAGTTTCGCCCCATTTGGCACTTTTTTAGGTTAAAATCTAGCACCTGCCAAAACGGTCCATCGAATTTCACAAATTGTAAATGGCTCGAAATATGTTAGTGTTATTCCAAATCTATTGACCATTTTTTAATATTTATGATAAAGATGTCTTAGCTCTTTTGACTTTTTTCGGGATTATCAAAAATTGAGCATTACAGATCGAGAAATTTTATCGTGTGTCCATAGAACCTTCTCTGACCAAATTTCAGTGTTTGTTAATGTTCTCTCTCATTAGTTTTCCTTTTTTTATCGCCGCCAAAAGATAATAAAGATAGAAGAGAAAATCATTCGCCTCATTTTACTTACCTCTGATAAAGTCTTACCATCAGTTGGGTCCAGGGCAGGCCCGTAGCCAGGACTCAGGATGG
>LDKF01000386.1:23423-45120 GCA_001026735.1 Rotylenchulus reniformis | reverse complement strand
GGGGAAGGTGAAGTTGAAGAGGGAGGGGAAGGAGAAATTGTGGAAGGAGCTGACGTTGGAGGGGAAGCTGTCACTCTTGGCTTGGCGGTAGAAATGTTCTGCCATGGCGGGTTTGGGGCCTCCTTCCATTTCTGTGCCCGAAATCGCCGGGAGAAGGGCCAGGATGACAATGAGTCGCGTCAAGAGCCGATAGGCGTGGGAAAGAGGTGTGAACTGGACACAGAGGTAGAGGACCACAAGTGCGAGCAGGATCACGACAATGCAGTTGATGATGAAGGGACCATTTCTCACCCACGTTGCCAGGCTGTAGAGGTCGAATCCCAGGTCGGGGAAGAAGCTGAAGGTTTCTGGATCGGGCATGATGAGTTCGGAAGTCCTCTGGTGGTGTCCAAACTGCCGTCGTCTGGGGATGTAATTGAGAGTGCCATTGAGGCGAAAATGGGTCGTCCCCGCGGAGCAGGTCACATGGCAAAGTGTTTCAACCTCGGCGGTGCGGTAAGGAAGGATTTGCTGCTCGTGTGTGCCATTGGGGCTGCAGTGGGCAACAAATAGTTGTCCGTCGTCGCATCTGATCGTCGCCAGGGGAAAGTCGTGATCGGAGTGGCAGGTGTAGCTCAACTGGGCGCCCGTGCTGCAGCTGTAGCAGCCGTGGAGATGTAGGTCTTCAAGATGGCACTTTGAGTCCGTCAGTTGGAGGAGGAGGCGCAGATCTCGCATTTTGAGGTGCAACTGGACAGGCGAGTAGACGTGGGTTGCAAAGATCGCGGGGCCCTCGTTGTAGAGGCGGACTTTGGCGGTTGTGATGGGCAATCGGCACTCTGGGTCGGTCATCTTGGCCTCAAGGCCCAGATCTCTGCAGTGGCAGTCCACTTGGCCAGAAGAGTGATCGGGGAAACACTCTGGGCAGGCGTCAAGCGAAAGGGTGCAGTTGAACGATCTGGCCGCTTCTTCGGAGGGGCAGTGCAGATCAAGTGGCACGGAGTCGATCATTGCCACGGATTGGCCGTCGAGAATGAATTTGCTGCCAAGGAGGGGAAGAGGCGGCACTGAAATTGCCAAAGGGGTGAGGGAGAGATTGGCCCATTGGTTTGTCAATCCAGGGTGCAGGGTGAGCTCGGTCTCGTGGATTTGGCCTCCAACGATTTAAAGGCGGAGCTGGACGCGCAGTTGAAGATCCCATGTCGGACAGCTAACCATCTCCACTGGCCGAGAGTTGGTTGGGCGAGCGTAGAATCGATGGTAGAGGCAAGAAGATGCTGGCAAAGCGCAATCGTTGCCCCAGAAGCTGGTCGAGTCCTGGCAGAAGGTGTTGCCGGGGAGGTGTTGAGTAGCGCTCAGTTCTTGGACAGCGGTTTGGAGGCGAACGGAGGTGCAGTGATCATTTTGGCACGAACCTGCGCGAGGGCACCTTTTCACAGAGAGAACTTCAACCTGGTAGGAGCGCAGCCACGCCTCTGAGCGCTGATGACAGGCCATGTCCAGGGAGAGCAGCCTCATCTCGACGGTGCCAAGGGTGTTGCCAGTCGGGTCACGGAGGTGAAGGGTGGTGAGCTGTGCAGCTGGGAGAAGGGTGAGCAGTGCGGCACTGTTGACAGAGCATTCAAGGCCCATGCTCGTCCGATGGCATTCTTCGCTGGAGGTGGTGATGGAGATGGTTTATGCCGCAGTTTTGATGATCATGGAGAGGATGGTGAAGGTGTAGATCAATCTGGCGGCTGCCCGCTGGATTTGCCGTCCATGTTGCCGAACTCGTCTCGCGCCACGTTCTGCGTTCCGCCGGACTCTTTGAGCTCCTTCTTCTACGCGAATTTGCATCCTCTCCTTGTCTTCTGGGGTCCAGGGATGCCCTGCAAGTCTGAAGGCTCCACGGACGGGCCAAGAGAGCGCAAAAGTGATGAACCGGACGCACATGGTGAAGACGAACCTGGCGGAGGTGCAACAACAAAGGATCCACCCTGAGATGGCACTGAGGACGAAGAGGATTGCCAAGGCGATGGCGGCGGCCAGGCGAGGGTTGCAGTGCCAGTTCTCCACTTGCTCGAGACAAAGGACACAGTCGATCAAATCGCACTCTTCGATGGCCGCGCAGGTGATGGTGGAGGTGCAGGGAACTTCTGCTGCTGACCAGAACCACGCCGCGCAATTGTAGTCGTTGATGAGGATGTCGGGAGTGAGCTCGTAGGTGAAGATGCCATTGGTCATCCGATCGAAGCAGATGTGCATGCAGCAGATGGTGACCTTTTCGGTGTTGCTGGCTGGGTGGATCCGGATCCCTCTTTGAGTGCAGTTGAGGTGGTTGTCCGCGCATTTTGGAGTTTCGGGGTTGGCCAGGGGCCAGATGGCGGTTGTGGGAGTTGCGATTGCGGCCAAACAGAGCAGAGTGACGGCGGTGGTGAGGCCAAGTTGCCGTTCCTTTCGGCGGGTCATCATCGGGTGTCCAGATTGCCACTGGCTTGGAGGTGGAGGGGAAGATTCCGGAGGGGAAGATGGAGGTGGAGCTGGAGGGGTCGGCACGGACAGAGGTTCTCCTGCAAAGTTTTGACCCTGATCACCTTGGTCGGTCTCGAGGGGGCAAAGATGGCTGACGGGGCGAGTGACAACTTTGCCGTTGCCCATCCGCACTTGGACGCTTCGGATGTCCGGAGGGCGACCGTTCAGGGCGACAATGACACCGGTGGGCCACAAGTTGCGCGGACGGAGATCTTCCTCGACAAGAACAACCTGGTTGAGTCTCGGAGTCTGGTGGATCTGCTGGCGAGGCCCCTTGTGTGTCCATCCCGCGCGCTCCCTGATGGCGAGCAAGTACTCCCGGCTCCATCTCAGCCAGAAGTGGTCCGCAGCCTCCCGGAAGCTCTTCCAAAGTGCCGCCAATCTCTCAGCGCTGGAGAGATTTTCGTCCTCAAGGTCAAGATTGGAGGGGGAGGGGAAGAGGTCATTCGGCAGCCCAGGTTGGATCAGATCTTTGGGAGTGAGGGGTTTGGAGGCGGAGGGGAGGTCCGAGACCCAAGTGATGGGGCAGCTGTTGATGCTCGCCTCAATCTCCGCGAGGAAGGCACTCAAGTCGTCGTATTCGAGAATTCGGCGCCCGATCGTTTTCATGACACAACTTTTGACGAGTCCGATGAGTCGTTCGTAACAGGCGCCCATCCATGGACTGTAGGCCGGAATGAAGTCCCATTGGATGCTCTTTCGTGCCGCGTAGTCTCTCGGCGACGTTTCTGGAGATGGACCCGTCAGGATGTCCAAGGCCTTGTGAGTTTGGACGAAGGTTGGAGCATTGTCGCTCAGGATGCGCGAAGGACGTCCCCTTCGGCTGATGAATCGGCGGAGGACGTTAATGAAGGTGGAGGCGGAGAGGTCGCGCGTTGAGTCCAAGTAGACGGCCCTGGTGACGAAACAAGTGATGATGACGATGTAGGTCTTGGTGTGGATGCCATGGCCATCTCGCGCAGGGGTGGGACCAGCGAAGTCCAGGCCAACGAATTCGAAGGGGTTGGCGGGTTTCACGCGCATGGAAGGGAGAGGGGGCATCAAAGGTCGGGCAAAGGGTGGTGCCGTGATTCGGCGGCAACTTGGGCATTTGTGAAGGATTCCCTTGATTGTCCGTCGTGCTTGAGGCATCCAGTAGCGGCCAAGGAATTCAGTAAGGGTCCAGTCGACTCCGGCATGTTTCAGATCGGCATGGATCTCGTTGATGAGGAGTTTGGTGAGTGCGGAGTGTCGATCGAGAAGAATGGGTGCCGAGAGGGTCGGTGGGCCATTTGCTTGGGTCAGGCGAGTCTTCAGACAGAGAAGACCGTCTTCGTTGATGATGGGATGGTAGGGTGATTGGCGTACCCGGCGAGAAATCGGCGCTGATCTTCGCGGATGAGGAAGATCCGGGCGGAGCGGTACGACTCCCCCGTGCGCGGTCCTTTTGAGGAGATGGTGGAGTTGCCATTTTGGAGATGAAGTGGCCGCCAGCGGCCAATGAAGCGGAGGAAGATGATCACTGTGCCAAGGAGGGTGATCATGGAGCTGAAGCGGCTGGGATCGATGATCGGTGGGTCGGGTTCCGCTTCCGTTTTGGTGGCACAAACCAGGCTGAGTTCGCCTTCTTCGTTGTTGTCGGTTGCGGGAGGATCGATGGAGTTGAAGTCCAGCTCGCTTGGCCATTTTTCGGCATGATGAAGCCACGGTGGTCCCGACCACCAGAGGTGATGACCTTGGAGTTCAGAGGGGGTGCATCCGCGCGTGGCAAGGTCGGCAGGATTTTCCTCAGTGCGGACGAAATGGAAGGTGGTGGGAGAGAGATCGGTGTTTTGGCGGATTTCCTCCACCCGGCGACGTTCGAAGTCCATTTTGGGGTCCCCTGACTTGATCCAGGAGAGGGCGATTCGGGAGTCCGACCAGAGGTGCCAAGATTGGATCGGTCGATGGAGTTCTTTCTCGACGAACTGCATCGCACGGGTGCCGATCAGGATGGCCAGGAGTTCCAGACGAGGAACGGTGAAGCGGTTGCTCGCCTTCTTGGGACGGAGTCGGCACTTGGAGAAGATGAGGTGGGTCCCTGACCCCTGAAGGATGTAGATGGCTGTGGCGAAGGCCTTCTCTGAGGCGTCGCAAAAGGCGTGGAGTTGGATGTCTCCGGGTCCCTGATCAAGGAGATGGCGAGGGAGAGTGATGGCGGAGTTCTTCCAGCTGGAGATGATGGCCTCCCATGTCTCAGCCTCTGCTGGAGGAATCGGGATGTCCCAAGCACTTCCTTCTTCCCACAGTCTCTGGAAAAGGAGTTTGGACGGGAGGAGGCAGGGACTGATGATGCCGAGGGGGTCAAAGGAGCTGGAGAGGGAACTCAGGACTGATCGGCGAGTTGGAGGGTTGGCTTCGTGGTCCGGGAGTTTGAAGGTGATGACGTCTTCAGTGGTCTCCCAGAAGAGTCCCAAGACTTTGGCGGGGTTCTTCTCGAGTCGATCCTCCTTGGGAAGTTGGTCCATGACGACGGAGCGGTGGCTGAGGAACTCCCTCAGGTTCATGTCGGCATCGGCGAAGATCTTCTTGGCTTCTTTCGCTTTGGCCATCGCTTCCTCTTCCGATTCGCACTCAATGAGGACGTTGTCGACGTAAGTGTTTGGAGCCAGAAGTTTGGCGAGTGGGCTCGGATGGTGCTCGAAGTGACGGAGAAGAACCGCCGCGAGGATGAAAGGAGAGCAAGTGGCTCCAAAGACGAGTCGTTTGTAGCGGAAAATCTGGAGGTTCTCGCCAGTCACGGGCTTGGTCGGATCCTTCAGCCAAAGGATCTTGCAGAAACGGCGGTCGGATGGGTCGACTTCGATGGCATGGAAGGCGGCCTGAACATCGGCCAGAAGAGGGACGGCACAAAGGCGGAAGCGGAGGAGGAGGCCACAGAGGTCAGGCAGAAGCACTGGTCCGCGGTGGAGGCAGTCATTGAGGCTTGGCATGCCCTTGGTGTGTGCGCTGCAATCGATCACGATCCGGAGTTTCTTCGGATTGATCACGGCCTGGTGAGGGATGAAGTGCTCCTCTTCATCTCGTCCGGTTAGCTCGATAATGTCCGCGTCCACTTGGCGCTGCACTTCAGCGGAGTACTCCAAAAGGTCGGGGGAGGCCATGAATCGACGGACGGTGGAAAGCAGACGACGGTAGGCAATCGCCCAGTTGGTTGGCAGCGGTGGATGAACTTCTCGCCAAGAGAGACGCATAGAGTAGCGGCCTGAAGGAAGTTGGCGGACAGTGTCCTGGAAGTGCTGCATGGCGAAGTCGTTGTCGTCCTGGTTGGGGTCCCCTTTGATGCCGACCGCTTCAAGGCTCCAGAACTCTTCAATGGCGCGAGAGTTGGGCATGGCTTCGAGGTTGGAGGCATTGATGGTCATGGCAGTGACGGTGTTCTCGGATGGTGGTCCGCTGGCCAATTCGCCTCCGGCCATGGGTCCAAAGACGGTGGAAATGACGTGGAGTCCAGGTTGAAGGGTGGTGTGGCCATTGAAAAATCGCCAAAACTCGCGGATGCCGATGAGAATGTCTGGTTCTCCATCCGTTGTCACCCATTCCGGCGGGATTGAAGCGTGGGTATTGCCCGGGTGCCATTGGAGGGCTTTCATCTCCGAAGTGATCTTGTCGATGACGCTCAGATGGAGTTGTTCCCATTCTCCGTCTTGGCGTTGGAGACGGACCGCGACAACCGAAGAGTTGACGGTTTTTGGGCGGAGATCAGCGAAGGTGTGGATTCGGAGGACTTGGTTGCGCAGGCGCGGAGGTTTGAGCTTCTCGACCAGGGTTTTGGAAATGCAGCTGGTCTGGCTGCCGGGGTCGTAGAACACGAAAGCAGGGATGCCCTTTGGAGGTCCGCCGTGGCACAAAACCTTCAAGGTCTGAGTCATGAGAAGTGCCTCACCTTTCTGCGCGCATTCCGCTTTTCCGGTCTCCGCAAAGGTGCCGGTGATGAGAGAGTTCTCGGCTCCCTCCTCTGGTGAGGTTTCGTTTTCGGGGTTGATGATCGGAGGTGGAGGGGAAACTTCGTCGCCGATGGCCATCATGGAGTGGATCGGTGCTGATCGATGTCCTTGGCCGATGGGTTCCGCGTTGGCGCCTGTTGCTCTCGGCGGTGGAGCTCGTGGAGGTGGAGCACGGCTTTGCTGTTGATGGTTCGTTCCCGTCTCGTTCATTGGGCAGAGCAAGAAGTGGTGATCACGCTGTTGGCACTTGCTGCAGGGCACTTGACTGTTGCAGTCACGGGTCACGTGGCTCTGGCGGAGGCAGCGGAGGCATCGGCCTTGTTCTTCCAATCGCTTCGTGCGGGCTTGGACGGTGGCGAATTTTCGGCATCGGCTCGGTTTGTGCCCTTCGGAGTGGCAGAGGGAGCAGTAGTTCGATCCTTGACGGTTTGGAGGGGGAGGTGGTGGGGGTCTCTTGAACCACAGGAAAGGCGCGAGTGTTCTCGTATGGACGGTGATCTTTTCTCGGAGAAGGAGAACGGCGGCGAGGGTGTCGAGGACGGTTCTCTGTTTTGGGGTTCATGGGTTGGCGATCCCCACCTTGTTCCTCGTGAAAAGTGCGCATGCAGAGATCCGCCTGCTCTTTGTCACTGACGATGGTGGCCAAGGCCGCTCGCACATCTTGGGCGTCCCATGGCACCACTGCCTCTCGCTCCATTTTGACCAAGTCCAGGACGACTCCATGTGGCAGCTTGCCCTTGATGATGTCGGCCACGAGAGAGCTGCTGGAGACTTCCGCGTTGTTTGAGCGGTCCAGATGGTCAAGCTGGGTGCAGATGCGGTCGATCTCTTGCTGAAGTTGGCGGAGCTCCGGCAAATTGTTCTTGGCGGGCTTCAGGTGGAGGAGTTGTGCATGGAGTTGGTCGCGGCGGAGTCGCTCGTCGCCGAATTTCCGCTTCAGGATGCCGATGACTGTCATGTAGTTGTCGTCGGACGGCGGGTACCCCTCCACCATTCGGCGGGGAGGGGAGTTTTTCTCCAAATACTGAAGCAGCAAGAGGTGCTTCTGGAAGTTGCGGTAGTTGCGGGAGTGCACTGCAAATTCGAAGGCGGCCAAGAACGTCGTCCACTCCTCAGGTGCCCCGCCGAATCGNCTGAAGTTGGCGGAGCTCCGGCAAATTGTTCTTGGCGGGCTTCAGGTGGAGGAGTTGTGCATGGAGTTGGTCGCGGCGGAGTCGCTCGTCGCCGAATTTCCGCTTCAGGATGCCGATGACTGTCATGTAGTTGTCGTCGGACGGCGGGTACCCCTCCACCATTCGGCGGGGAGGGGAGTTTTTCTCCAAATACTGAAGCAGCAAGAGGTGCTTCTGGAAGTTGCGGTAGTTGCGGGAGTGCACTGCAAATTCGAAGGCGGCCAAGAACGTCGTCCACTCCTCAGGTGCCCCGCCGAATCGGGGCACGTCAATACGGTTGACGCGGAGGGCGTCCTCCTCCTGCGGGGTGCTGAAGTCGCGCGGAGGGGCTGAAGGGCGGGGAAGATGGCGGTGTTGTCCCGTTTGCGCGCCGGATTGCGCGCCGGCATGGTTGTGGAGAGGAGGCGGACAGAGACGGAGTTGGGTGGCGGGGGAGAGGCCAGCATCCTCTTCCTCAGCCTCGCTGAAGTCGGATTCGAAAGGCGGACGGTTGACTCGCTTCCCGGCTCCGAGGAAGTTGCTTTTGGTTTGCGGTTGTCCGAGTTGCGGAGTGGTGACGAATCGTGGAGGATCGTCGGCTACCGATGGCGCACGGCTTCCTCCGTGGTTTGAGGCACTGCTCCCATTGGTGGATGGTCGGCTTTGCAAGTACCCCTGAATGTTGTCCAGCAGACGTCGTGCCTTGCGGAGGAGAAGATGGGCCAAGATTGCTTTTTCGGAAGATGGGCCAAGATGGGTCGCTCAGTTCGGCCGGAGTGAAGAGCCCCTCTTCATGGATGGCGATTTGGGCGAGAGCAGCTTCTTCTTCCGCGCGGGCTTCGAGTGTCGGGAGACTGTGCATGTAGTCTTGGAACTCCCGCAACATTGTGGTGATCCGCTCAATCGTCCGTTGCAGGTGAAGTTGGTCGACCTTCATGGTTTGGGCCAACCTCGCTTCTTCATCCATGGGAATTTGTTCGGGTGCGATTTGGAGGAACTCAGTCAACCGGTTCGAATGTTGTTGCAGCCGCGCAACCAACTCGGCAAGTGCCGCCACTTCCGAGCTCAGGTCTTGGAACAACCAATGGCGAGACATGGTGATGGAGGAGCAGATCAGCGACGGTGGAGGAGAAGATCAGGCAGTGGAGGGGAAGATGAAGGGGTAGAGCAACGGGACCAAAGTCGGCGAAGGGGCAGATCAATGGTCAAAGGGTGCCCACTCTTGAGCTTGGGTTTGTTGGTTGGCGCTTTGGTTGGCCAAATTTGGGAGTGACTTCAGTGGCGGTCAAATTTCGGGTTTTGGCCTCAGTAGGTCGGCCAAAGTCTGGGTTGTGGCCTCAGTGGGTCGGCCAAATGGGTCGGATGGCCTTTTGTGGCGGCCAAATGGGATTGGTGGCCTTTCGAGACGGCCAAGTGGGTTTGGGTGGCCTTTGAGGACGGCCAAATGGGTTCTGGTGGCCTTTGCGGACGGCCAACAAACGAGTGCGCGGGTAAACCCAAAATACCCTTTGGCAGGTTCCCACGGGTTTTGGCTGCGGGCTTTGGTGGCCTACGGACGGCCAAAAAAGGGTTGGAGAAGGAGAAGGAGGTGAAGAAGTCGGGAGCGGCCCAGGGAATGACTGGGCGTCCCGGGTCGTGGCACCAACTCTGTCGGGGACCCAAAGATTTGGGGCGGGTCCCGACAGCAAAGGGGTTTGAAGAGAGAAGGAGGAGGAGGGGGATCAGGACCCAGGTATTGGTGAGGGCCGGAAAGCGTTGAGGGTAGTGAAATGGCCGCTGGTGATTTAGGCTTCCAAATGTCATCTAAAAATAATACGAAAATTAAAGATTAAAACTGAGTAATACAAGTTATGCTCTCATCACTAGATCCAGAAAAGTGTGCAGATTCCATATCCAAATCGAGTTCTTGCTCCAATTGTACTTCTTCTGCAATTGTATTTGATCCGGTTTCAGTGTCTAGAATTGATCAAGAATTAGTTTAGCTTTCATATAATTCATACGGGTTTTTACAAAATCCAAAAATCCTCTTCAATGACAGTCCATATAAATTTGGTAAAATAGTCTTCGGAATAAGAAAAACGTGGATCAATCAAAGTTTGTTCCTGTTGGTGGCGTTTTAGAATTGTTCTACCAATTGTTGTACGACAAAACTTTACCCAGCGGATACATTTCGATATGATCCATTTTTAGCTAAGCATTGCTCGATTTTGTCTGATATGTTTTGTCCAGTATGAGAGTCCATCCATCGAAAATGCGGCCAAAACATAGTTATATCTTTGAAAACTGTCGTCCACATAATGTATTGTAAGGCTAAATTCCAGTTTAAAAAATTAAAAATATATGATTGTATGCCTTTGTAAATGGGGTGAATGAACTGGCTGAGACCAACCATCACTGGTTAATGAATAATACGACTTGCCAATTTTCTGCCCGATCATTTCTCTTACATTTACTGCCATACGAGGAATAACTTTTCTCCGAAAATATTCTCTCCCTCCGATCTATGATTAATTATAAATAATATTAAAAGAAAGGATAAACAGCACCTCAATATTTGGATAAGAAAAAAATTGAAATAATATCCATCAGATCCTTATCATCGAAAAATGTGAAAGCAATATTTTGTCTTAGCATAATCCGCGCAATTTTCTCCAATTTGCTGTTTTCATCAAAGCTTTGCTTATGGCTGGTGAACGAATCAATTTTAGCCCGCTAGAAAATATTAAATTACAATAAAAATAAAATTAAAAAATGACTTTGTCTTTGTTATCGGTTGATGATGTTCCTTTCAATTTGCTATGTTCTTCAGGGTGGGTCCTTTTGAGATGCTTCCACATACCATTGGTAGAGCCATCACTTTTGCCAAGATTTTTATTGCATAATTTGCATCTCGCTTTATCGGCGATTTTGTCAAAATGAAGCCAGACTCCGGACATTAATAATAGATTGAATTAAAATCGGTATTCTATAATAAAAAATATTTAAAAATTTAATTGTAAATTTAATCGGTGACAATAAAAAAATTTGTAAATGGAAGGGATGGAAAGTGTGTGAAGAGCTAGAAGGAATGAGAAGGATATGTTAAAGGAAAAGAAAAAGAGATTTACATTCGTGTCGAAAAATAATTTCAAATTTTCTTCAAACCCAATATGTCATACAAACAGACACCATTAAAATCAACCCTAAAAATTTTGAAATTTCGCCAAAAATGCCATTCTTAGGGGTGCATTTTCAGTCCCGGTCAGTCCCGGTCTCAAAAAAAAAAAAGAAATCCCGGTTTTTAAAAACCGGAACCGGGACTCTGGTCCCGGGTGACCGGGAGTCCCGGACCGGTCCCGGTTCCGTGCTACCCTAGGACCAACTAGGCGGTGCATCCGCTGCAGGATGCAGCAGCGGATGCAGCATTGGGAGGCTATCATTCCAAATACCACCAAGTCAAAAATACCACCACGGCCGAAAACTTTTTTGTAAGACTTATTAGACCAAAAGTATAAAATACAAAGTTGTGCAGAATTTTATGCTCTATCTTTTGGTTTTTTAGTTTTTCATATTTCCGCAAAAAATTTTGAAATTTTTCGAAAAACACCGATCTTTCGCCTTTTTCGAAAAGTTCGGAAAATTTCAAAAAAATCCGCACAACTTAGTCTTTTATACTTTTAGTCTAACAAGTCTTGTTTTCGGCCGTGGTGGTATTTTGACTTGGTGGTATTTGGAATGGAAGCGCATTGGGACCGTAGCTTAACCTAATACATACCAACACGGTCACCCCTTTGTGTGGCGGCCAGTCTGTGGCGAAACTTATCTAACCTAAAACTTTTTTTGAACCATTGTAGACCAAAACTATAAAAGGCAAAAATGTGCAGAATTTTATTCTCTATCTTTTGATATTTTTAATTAATTGAATTTCCCTAAAAAAGTTGAAATTTTTCGAAAAAATCCTACTTTTAAAGAGAAAATCGGCAGAGATTCCCGGCAGAGAATTGGAAATTTTAGGAACATGTTTTTACCTATGACCTGGGTTATTCTGGGTTTCTGGACCCGAACCCAGAGGTTTTTGCCAATTCTGGTTTTTCTGGGTTTTAAAAAGCTGGGCCCAGAAACCAGGTCCATCCCGAAATTCCAGCCCAGCCCAGAAACCAGGTATTTACCATCTGGGTCAAGAATGACGGATTTTTCACAGTGAAAAAGTGTGAATTTGAAAAAGAATTCGAATTTTTCGAAGAACATTTTGCCAAAATATGTTTTACAATATAAATACATATACATAGGCAAAATGAGGTAGAACATTAGAAAGTTGAGAGTTAGAGAGCAAAATGAGTCAAAACTCAAAACGCCGCGGATCAAAATGCTGCCAGTTGAAAGTTGAGACCTAAAATTTTAAGACCCAAAACTAAGGCGTAGGATTTTCGAACAATGTCGAATTTCAGGAAAAATTCCAGAATTTTTAATAATTTCATATCTTTTAACTTTATCGCCAACCTCCGATTTTTGAAAATTTTAAAGGGCTTAAGTTGGCGCTACCGGAAAAGTGGTCAATTTTGGGACTAATTTTTTTTGAGTCCCGGGACTCAAAATTGAAAATTTTCAACATTTTATTATTCAGTATTGTAATTTTCACGCAACAAATTTTAAAAATTACATCGAAGATCGAATAAATTTTCTCACTTATTTTTATGTTGCCCGTACTTTTTGTGCCGCCAGCATTTCATACTGGCAGATTTCTGTGCCGCCAGTATTTCATACTGGCAGATTTCTGTGCCGCCAGTATTTCATACTGGCAGATAACCTAACTTGCTCTCAATTTTCAGACGGTCAAGCATTTTGCTGTCGGGTTAAAAACAGAAAGAAAAACAAAAAAAATCATTCAAATTCATTAAAAACATGAATTTGAGTCCCGAGACTCAAAAAAGTTAGTCCCAAAATTGACCACTTTTCCGGTAGCGCCCTTAAGTTTTTAAAAAAAATTACTTACAGGATCCGGATCCGGATATCCAACTGCTGACATTTTTTTAATTTTTTAAAAATCTTAAGCCCTCGAAAATTTTCTAAAAACCTTAGCCTTCGAACATTCTCTAAAAAAGCCTTTGCCTTGCGAATTTTCTAAAATTTCAAGGTTTGGATCTTTTTTGAAAAACATAGGCCTAAAATCAGGTCTAACTTGTAAGAAATCTTTTTGAAAATAAAATAAATTATACTAAAAAATATAAATTATGTATATACCTATATAAATTATACTAAAAAAATTCGCATGCCTAAGGTTTAAAAAAAAATTAAAAAAGTGTCGGTCAGTTGGGTGTCGGTCAGTTGCCACCACGCCACAAGAAAAAAATAAGAAAACCCAGAAAAAAAATTTCATCACCCAGACCAGAAAACCAGAAATTTTCCGATAAAACCCAGAACCCAGAGGTTTTTGGAAAATTCTGGGTTTTCTGGGTTTCTGGTTTTTCTGAAGTTTAAAACCAGAAACCAGGTGCTTCCGACTTTCAACCCAGAAATCTGGGCCCAGACAGAGTCTGCTGTCCGGGCTCTACATTTGTCTATCGTTTTTGGCGTCGAAAGTTCGATTTACAATTTTTTGGATCCCTGGAAAATTCTATTTTCGATTTTTTGTCGACGATCGATAAAGTGTTAAACAGCATCATATAACATACATTCTTAATTATTTCCTATTAAAATTTCTGGCATAATTGATTTAAGGTTCTAAGTCTATAAATATTTTACATCATCGTCGTTAGTATGGAACAGGCTCCCGTGGTATGTAATTATTCAAAATAACAGAAATGTTGGGAGCCTGAAAATAGTTGTTTCTCCTGTAAGAAGTCGGAGTTTTTGAGGCAATATTAGGATTCGTCTCATGAGAATTTGTATTGACTTTGCTAGTTAAGTTTATGTCCAATTTTTCAAAAAAAAAATGTTTGGCTGGTGGGATGGACCTTGGGGAAGCGGTATCTGGGTTAATTGGATGCTTCTTTCTGAATGGACGGATCCTAAATTTACATATATTGTAGTCATTGGCGTAGCCAGAAAAATACTCAGGGTGGGAATGGGGGGAGGGGGTCACCGGCCGTCCCTTTCGGGGCAGATGAGAATTTTTTTTTGTTTTTCTTAAGGAAATTGACCAAAATTTTGTTTTTTGTGAAAGAAATTTTTCGAAAAAAAATTTCAAAAAATAAGCAGGGGGCCCTTTTCGTTTTTTTCGGTCTTGGGATTTCAGGGGGAATTCCCCCCCCCCCCTTCCCCTTGGCTACGCCACTCTGATTGTAGTGTAAAAAGTAAATTCACCTCCTCCTTTTTTATATACAAATTTTAATTTTTAGCACAAACGCCTTTCTGTCGCCAAAATGCATTTGAGCAACGCCTTGGTCAAAGTGCCAGAAAATCGGAAACTCGAATACAANAATTGGATCATTCAACGTAAGACATTTAGTTGTTAACATCAAACAAACAGCTGTTAGATTAATAAGTAATAACTTACATTGATTAAAATAAAACATCAAATGAGAAGAGAAAAAGCTAAAAAAATATATTTACTTAATATGATAGACTATAAAAAGAAAAGAGCAGAACAAAGCACTAGTTCGAAATTGATCTTATTTATAATTCTGAAATTCATTTTTCCTACTTATTTTTCCTTTAAAAAAATAACATTATAAATCAGCGGTATAAAAATTTATATGCTAAATTCAGATTTGTCAGAACACTTTCATGCTGTTTATGTGCCTCTCGCCCAAGTAGGCGAATACAGGGCACGGTTCGCGACTTTGGCAAATATGGCTGTGGATGACCAGTCCAAGGAGCACTTGATTACTGGTGAGTTGGGAATTTCGAATTCCAACAAATTAATAAATGACATTTTTAGCGTTAAATAAATATTTTGCAAAGATAAAATTCCCATAGATATAAAAGGCGGTAATTTTTCCCGTCCATCCCTCTCTTGTATCTAGAAGGTGAACCGAGGTGTTTGCGAAGTTTTGTTGTTGTTTTTTCCAGGTTCTTAAGAGTTTTATTCTAGGAAGATTTCGTTACGACCAACGACTTCAGTAGTGCCAATGCCAAGGACCGTCTTCGTGGAGGTCTTCTAGAACGGGAAGGGACGAACGGGGGAAAAATTCCACCTTTAAACTAGCGCCCAGGCTCCTTTAGATTATTTTGCTTCATTTTTTTGCGAAATGTTAATCATCATTTGAATTAAATATCTTTTTGGGTTTAGAGCTGGACTCACTCGCAACCGAACTTTGGAACACATTTGGCGGACATTGAGAGGACATTGAGCATTGTCGAGAGGAGGATGACAATTTGACAATTTTTGTTGTTATATAACTTATTTGTTTAAATAAACAATAAACTTCGAGGAAAAATTGATGATTTTGTTTTGGTTTAATGCGTTTCCAAAACGCTGCAATTTTTTTAGAGTATGAATGGTTATTTTAATGTCAATGTCCAAAAAAGCTTTCTTTAGCAGCCTTCCTTCCCCATCCCCCTCCAAAAAAAGGAAATAGGTATAGGGGTGTATCACCCTTCCGAGAGTAGATGGAGAAGAAAAGTTCCAAGAGTGATATTCAGTAACAATTTTGTCATATTTTAAAGATAATTTTTCAAGACACAACCTTAAAGTGAAATTTCTCTGATTAATTTTCTTAAAAAACTAACCCAAAGCTCAAAAAAATTTTATTTAAGGAAAGGAAACTCGAAATATATTAAAAAACCTCTCAGCCCCCAATTTTCATCGAAAAATTTGATCTCTTTATCTTCCATAAATATACAATTTCTTTGTTTCAGTTCAATATATATTTTTTTGGGAACGTCACCAACCGTTCTCAGGGCCAAATCTTCCGCTGAAATGGCGCCGAAAACACGTACAACTTCAACAGGAGTGAAAAAGCCGTGACAATTGCGAAGCCAAGTTACGAAGCGGCGACCAATGGGGAGGAGGCGAAGAACATGAAGGAAGCGATGGCGGAGATCAGAGAGGAAATGCGGGGATGAAGGAACACTTCGCCAAATTCCTGTCGATGACGAAGACCATGATGATGCATGCCAACGCCAAAATCCAAGCCGAAGATACAAATCCAATGCATCATCAAGGACTCCAAAGATTCAGGTTTTTTATTTTTAATGGAAAATCTAAATTTAATGAAAAATCCAGAAACCTAAATCCTCTATGCGCTCGCGAGCGCCGACATTCGATACGTCATTTTAAAAAATACTAAAATCCCACGTCATATGTAACTCATAAATGAAAAACAGAAAAGTTTAGAACTCCTTGGAAATTAAAAAAAGATAAATTTGAAAAAATTGATTGCGCCAAACGCCAGAAAATTACTCCAAAAAATTATAAGCTCGACAAAAAGCCAGAATTAAAAATTTTTATGACCTGCATTACACGTCAAAAGTTAAGGATTTTTAATTTAAAAATGGAGCTCGGAGAAATTTTGCGCGGTGATACAAGAAATTGTTCCTTTTTATAGTGTATAAATTGTTCCTTTTTACACTAATATGATTTTATTTATTCCATGTGATTTTTATCATTGTAACCCCAAAAAACCAAAATTTTATCCCACTGCCCTATACATATATTTCCGATGACTTTTTGACGTTGTTGGGTGAACCCGATGGTTGCCATGGCACGGCATTAAAGTCACCCATCTCAAGTGGTCTCTCTCTCTCTCATTTGTTCTCATTTGCTGTATTTATTCTCATCAAAAACATCTTCCTTTTTATCATATGAATTTTTTTTTTGATGAACTGAATTTGAAGCGAAAAATGAATTACATATTGTAATTTTACATGTTAAGGAACAACCATTTGCCTTCGGAAAAATATAACAATTTTTTGTATTTTTTTTGGGCTTTTAGATGGATGACGACGCTGATGATGATAAAAACATTTATTATCAGCATCAAAAATGGGCGAATCCGACATCGATGAGGAAGGACGATGTTGGCGATTATGGCTGTGTTGGATGCTATCGGAAGCGAAAAAGAAGACAACGGAGGGCTAAGACCACTTCGAAAGGTGAAAATTCAGGTTTAAAAAAATATAAAAAATAGAGATTGGATGCCTCTCCTGCCTCCCAGCTAGCATGAATAGCAATAAAATTTTAAAAATTTCCTTTGATTTCAATTTTTTAAACAAAATTTTTGTTAGCAAACTCATTTTCCTAATTCTTAAGCCAAAATTTTTAATGCTAAATTTTTCGATCCCTCTCTCACTCGGACACGGACTTGTCAGAAAAAATCGAAAAAAATGAATAGATTTACGCATCAGCTCTGCAAAGAACCCGAGGATTTCTGACAGCATTTGCATCGTTGATCGTGAGTATTGGTGATCGGCAACTGTGGCGGAGGAAATTGAAAGGAATTTTGGTCGTGAATGAGGTTGGATTTGGGCCATTTTTACTCTTTCAATAAAAGTCAACCAGAAAATTATGCTCGATTTTTTGGTATAAAAATTTCGATAAAAAACCAGTTTTCGATAAATCTGGAAAAAATTGTAAAATTAATTTCACGGATGAAAAAACTGAATTTTTTTTTGGAATGATGGCCTGGCTAGGTTAAAAAGTTTCTGGGATTAGAGATAGGTCACTGCACTTTTGATCAAACGACACCATAGCATGGAAACCTTGCAGCTTGCAGGTCATGATTTTTAAATTAATAAAAATTCAACAAAAAATATAGATTTTAACATTTTTAAAAGTTTTCTTTCGTTTTAAAATTATTAATTTAAGAAAAAAAATAAGCCCATAAAAATCCCGATGTTCAGGACTTGCTCTTGCCGTCCCTCGCCCTGTTCGGCCTCCTCCTCCTGTCTCTTCTCTGTCTCTCCGCTCTCCACGTGTTTCGCTCCTTCACTCGCTTCTCCTCCCTCACACTGGTCTTCCTGCTCGCTCTGCTCGCCCTCTACTCGCTGTTCGCCACCTGCTTGGCAATCGCTGAAGAGGCACGGCGGCGACTGAAGAAGAAAGGCGATGATGACGATGTTCAAGCTAGGCCCTATCGCCTTCGACCGTTGCTGTTCATAACGGTGGGCACAGGACAAAAACAAGATACAGATGGGCAGGGACGTACCCAGGATTTCGGGATGGGGGGGGGCAGGAGCACAAATTTTTCGCCGAATTTTTTTCTCCGGACGAAAAGAGCCTAAATTTTCAAAATTTAGGCTTTTTCGTAAGAAATTTAGTCAATTTTTTGCATTTTTTGAAGAAATTTAACCGTTTTTGGGGTGTCGGCGGTCCCGATAGGGGCCGCCGGAGAAAATTTTGAGAATTTGGACCAGTTTCTTGAGAAAATTGGTTAATTTTTTTCGATTTTTCCCTTCCTTTTTCGATTTTTTCCTTCCCTTTTCCCCCGACCCCCTGAAAAATTTTTAATTTTTCGGCGATGGGGGGGGGCAGTTGCCCCCGTTGCCCCCCCCTAGGTACGTCCCTGCAGATGGGATGGGGAACCAATGCATTAAAAATTTATATTGGATCATAGTTCGTTTTCTTTAGTTAATCTAAAATGGTCAAGAAGAATAATTTCGATCCTATTTTTATTTATTTTTTAGAATAGCCCCCCAAGAAAAAAGGCCGAAAAAATCGCAAAAATTTCTCTGGCGCCCATCGTCGGGGTCGGGGCGTCCCGAAGTCTTTTTTTACTCCAACTATTAAAAATTTCAAATACCCATGGGAGGAAAATCTGGGCGAAAATCCATCTTTTTAAGGATTATGGCGCCGAAAAAAAAATAAATTTTTGCTTAGGTTTTTAGCTTAGAAACAATTAAGGGGCTGGCATTCCTAATAGGGGCACCTCCCCTGAATCCCTGAAAATTTTATATATTTCCGATTTTGGAAGGATGGAGTTCCCCTTCTAACTTGTAAGTGCTTTTTTAAAAGAAAAAATACGCATATTCAAAGGCTCTGCATTGCGATATATTTGTTGAATTTTGTCTTATTTTCCCTGGCATGGCAGACTGTGCTCACCGTGGTCGGCCTCCCCCTCTTGTGGCTTCTGCCCTTCCTGTGCCGCCACTTTGTTCTCCACCCATTTGTGTCCATCCATCTGTGTCCGGCTTTCTCTTCATCATCGTCCATCTTCCCTTCCGTCGTTCTGTCCCTTCTACTCACCGCCGTTGTGCCGCTCCGCCCGTTGCTCCACCATGGCCTCGTCCGCCTCCGCCAAGATGTCTTCCGGAAGCGTCTCTTCCGTTCATCTTCGTCATCATTAGGGTGAGGAATTAGATCCGTAATATAGTACAATTTTTGGTCCAATAGTATTTACTCTCTAATTAGTTAAAATCTCTTTGAATTTACTCGTTGTTTTTGGCATTTCACAACATTTTTGTCCCTCAGATTTTTTTTCTAAATTATCTAACATATATATTAGACTTTTTTTTTATTTTTTGAAGAATTTTTTACCTAACCAATATTAAAAAATTTATTACAATTAAATTTGGTGAATTCGGTCCGTATTTGAAAAATTTGTCCATATTTTTGGCCATAATTCGACATTCAAGATTCACGTTCTTGTAATTTTGGCCTTAATCAGGGGCGGATCTAGGATTTGTGCTTGGAGGGGGTACCAAGGTCCATGGGCTTGGAGGGGGTACGCGTGCTGAGGGAAATTTTGAAAGTTCATTTTTAGGGGGTGTATTTTTAGGTGAAAAGTCGGTTTTAGGAGTGTATTTTCCATTTTTCTTTAGAAATTTAACAATTTTAAACTAAATTTGTCCAATTTTTGACGTCCGGCGGTCCCGATAGGGGCCGCCGGGAGAAAATTTTGAGATTTTATACCAATTTCTTAAGAAAAATTTTCGATTTTTTCTCCTTTTCCTCCCCCNGGGGGGGGGAGGCGAGAAGGAGAAGGAAAAAAACAAAATTTTTCTTAAGAAAAAGGGTCCAATTTTCAAAATTTTCTCCGGCGGCCCTATCGGGACCGCCGCCCCTCCCCCAATAAAATTAAACAAAAAACTGATCAAATTTCTTAAGAAAAGGGTCTAAAATTCCAAAAATTTCACCGGCGGCCCTTATCAGGGCCGCCGACGCCCTCAAAAACAATGAAATTCTTAAAAATAAATGCCAAAAAAGTAATCAAATTTCTTTTAAAAATCATGCTAATTTTTCAAAATTTTCTCCGGCGGCCCCTATCGGGACCGCCGCCTCCGCCCCTTATTAAAATGAAATTTCTTAAAAAATGATCAATTTTCATAAAGGAAGAGCCCAATTTTTCAAAATTTTTCTCTGGCGGCCCCTATCGGGACCGCCGGCGTTCCCCAGACCCTGAAAAATTCCCTAAAGTTGAAAATATTAGTCAATTTTTTTCTGAAAATCAAAATAGCAAAAAAAAATTCCGCCAGTATGGTTTTAAGAAAAATTTGACACCTCGCTGAAAAAATGGGGTCTGACCCCCCTCACCTCGCACCTCGCAGGCCCCCTCGTTGACCCCCCCCCTTGCCGAGGTATGTTAATCAACATCAGGAACATACATTTTATAGGGGGTGGTCGACCCCCCTACCATCGCTCGCAAAAGAGGCCAAAAAAAATAAAAAAAATTCTGGCCTTAATCAACATCAGGATTCAGGAAGAAGAAGAATGCCAACTTCACCCTGTTCAATTTGTTCTGTCAACAAATGGACACCACAGCGATGCCAATGGAGCAGAGGGCACTGTTTGAGGAGTGGCGGAGGGACATGGAAATGGAACAGTTTGGCGAGCAGTACACTGAACCCCTGGAAGAAGCAGAAGGGATCATCAGCAACAACAACAGGACCCAGCGAACACGTTCGATCCTCGTCAAAGCTGATGAACCCAGCAGGAGACAACGACGACGAACATCGGTGGAACATGTGCAGTTCAGCGAACTGTTGCTGATCCGCCAGGTGGAGAACACAGGGCACGAGGTAATGATCAACGAATGAAAAATATTTTTAAATTTTGCCATTTTTAATTAAATAACTATTTCAGATATTTTTACAATTAGTTTTTCTTTTTAAAATTCTAACTAAACAGGTTTCTACTTCTGCAAGAATGAAAAAAAATTCGAAGAAAAATGGGGTTTGCGGCGAAAAATCCAATGTTCACGGGTAGCGTAGTGGGTAATCGTGTAATATGACTGACTTGAGCTTAAGGGCACAAGTTCGAAACCCTGTTTTATTTGATTTATGGATTTTTTAGTGTTTTTCGGCTTCAGACTCGGAACCCCTAGTAGAATGTTTGTTTTTTTTTTTGAAAAAAAATCGGGAAGAATGTCACATTAACTGTAAATTACCAATTTATCATTTTTTCACTTTCTTTTACAGGACGACCAGTTAGCACAGCTTGAGGAGCATCAACAACTTGTATTGGAACAATCGTGTGGTGGGTAGAATTTTCCGATTTTAATCAATTATTAACCAATTTAAATTTTTAAGTGAATTTTGTGCGCGATTTTCGCGTCAAAATGAACCGCAAAGGACGGATTGCGCCACGGTCGGCGCGCCAAATTGTGTGCCGATTCGCGCCACCAGCACGCCAACAACATAGTAAAACAGCGGCGAGCGGTCGCCGAGGGCGCAGAGGAAGGAGGACGACTGAGGAGCGCGACTACGCTTCCATTGACGAGGACGACGGTGACGTGGGGGCCAAGCTGGCGGCTGCGAGCAGGGCGAGAACCATAACAATGTCCGCGAGTTTCGACCAGTGTCGCCGGCCCCGGTTGCCAACGACGCCGGTCCCCCGGTCCACGCCCGCCTCTCTGCTCGCCTCCCCCTCAACGCCCATCCAGGACTCGCTGTTGCCGCTGGCGACAACATTGGTGGCCATGCAACCGCTGTTGGGCCAAACAGTCGCCGATGCATCAACAACAACGGCGACAACAGAGATTGTCTATGAGAATATGCCATCTCAACAACATGGGTAAATGTGAAGAGAATGATTAGATCCGAATTGAGGGGCCGCCACCATCCCGAAATAGCATGAAATTCTTCCATAAAACTTAAGTTTAAAACTACCAAATTTTTCCGGCGGTTTCTATAAGGGCCGTTGGCACCCCTAAAAATTTTCTGGAAAACCTCAAATAGGGGGGGGGTACGGGTACCCCTCCAACCCTCCATGCCGAAATCCTAGCCATACATGCA
>LDKF01000386.1:0-23323 GCA_001026735.1 Rotylenchulus reniformis | reverse complement strand
TTTTTGACCCACCCCTTGTGCATGTATGATCCTAGCCTAGATCCGCCCCTGTGATCACCCGATAAAATAAAATGGTTTTGGGCTCAATTTCAGAGATATAAATCTATGAAAATTTTAATTTTTCTTTCTTTAGAACGTTGACACCATTGATGGAAGAAGAAAAAGGCAAATTCAACAACCCCGAAAGGCCAACGAAGTTGCCGTTGCCAACCCCGCGCAGAATGGTAGCCCGAAACACGAAGGCGACCAACGGAAAAATGTCGAGAACATCGCCGAGAGAATGTTGGTGCCCGTTGGGGACGCAATGCCATGCAATGGGCAGCCGAGCCAGTGTCCATTACTATGTGTTGAGTTCGGAAGGAGTGGCCAAATGTGAGGAGGAAGAGGAGAGGGATGGAGACGAAACGGAAGAAGATGGAGGGGAGGCGGAAGAGGAACAAGAAGAATGAGGGAAGAAGGAGAGAGGGGAACATGAAGAATAGAGAAGAGGAGGAGAGGGATGGAGACGAGACGGAAGAGGAACAAGAAGAATGAAGAAAAAAGGGGGAAGGAGAGAGAGGAACATGAAGCATGAAGAAGAGAGAGGAGGAGAAAGAAGAGAGAGGAAGAGAAAAGAAGACGAAGGAATAGAGAAGAAAAGGAGTAGAAACGAATTAAGGAGAGAAAAGAGAAGAAGACATGAAGAAGAAAAGGAGAAAAGAGAGTGAACCACTGATTGATATGCAGACCTGTGGATAAAATAAAATAATTTTTTTTAAATTGGTTGATTCGGGATTTTTGTTTGGTTTTTTTGGAAAATGTTTTGTTATTCATATATTTTTTTATCAAAGATTAATGAGATCACTGATCAATCAAACACAAATCACATTTGGTAGTTATTAAGCAACATTGAGGGGTAGCTTGGAGATCGCTGTAATTTTGCAAATTTGTAACCGGAAAGTCGCGAGTTGCTAATCAGTTGACTGGAAATCCAAGGCGGAACATATCTAGGAAATTTGACAAAACGGGATTCGAATTTCAATCAATCCAGACCCGGTCCATACCCATTTTAGCCTATGTAGCTACGGTGATGATGCCCCTTCCCCGCCGATCATCGGCATATTTGTGCCGTGTCTGGACATCAGTCCCATTCCGCCCGTGTCCGACGAGAACTCGCTTCCGGTGCTTCCGCCGCGTCCTCCGCCGCCACCAAAGTTCAGCGGACTTTGGGCTCCGCCGCATCCGCCGTTGGAGCATGAGGAGGGACTGAGTGTCGCGGAACGGCACTCTCCAAGACAAAACGGCTCAACGCTTCCGGATGCCGATCCGCCGGAGTTTCCGCCTCCGGGCAACTTCCGGCACGGTCCGTGCCCGTGGTACTTCTTCTGCCGCGCGCGCGAGTTCTGCGAAAAAAATTGATAGAATTTGTGCAGAAAAATGACATTTTTTGGATAAGTAAGAAAATCGAGGGTGGGACCTGAAACCACACTTGGGTGACGCGTTTGCTCAGCCCGGTCAGGTTGGCGATGCGCTCCAGGTCCGCCCCGTCCGGGTTACTGTCCACCTTAAAAATGATTTGGGTCCTGTTAAATGCATATTTGGAAGGATTCGGGAACTGCATAGATTCCTAGTAACTTGCAAAAACTTGGAAAGATAGAACTTCGCAACAGCTATGGCAGGGCTATTTTAAATTAGAAAGGCCATATACAGTAGGCAGTGGATGTTATGTATAACGCGGTATGGCGGTAAGCCGACATGATCCAGCTCTGCTTCATAGGAATCCATAAAACTTCGCAACCACATCTATTACGTGTCAATACGTTGGAACTTTTAAAAAAGGGACAACTCGGGGTGTTAAAAATTTTCACCAATATTCTCGAAAACCTCTTAAAACTTTTCTAGGCCCAGCTTAAAACCAAAAATATCCAGAGAATTTTTTTCGGATTTCCGAAAAATTTCTGCCTTTTACACGCTATGGCCTAGTTAGGTTTAAAAGACACATAAATTTCTGGGAACTTGGCCAAATGCCTTTTTAACGCCTATAACCAAGTCCTGTATCACCTTCCCCTCCCTCCGAATCCTGTTTATGCCGCGAATCGTGCACAACTGCATGCAAGACTGCAGAGATACCTATGCAGAAGACTGCAAGACTGCTGCAGTTACCTCATTCCCTTTTTACTTGCCTTGAAGTGCTCCTGCAGGATGGCCAGCTGTTCCTCGCCAAACGTGGTGCGCACCCGTTTGGCCTTCTGCTTTGGACTGCCTGCAAATTGTGCAGTTTTCGTGCATTTTTCGCGTGCATTTCTCTCTTCTCACATTGCTCGCCACGGACCAGCTCCAGATAGTGCTGCTTGCAGAGCAGGCGCGGGATGGCCGGCGGTGGCCGATGCTCGTCGTCCAGCGAAAATTGCTCTCCGGTGGACAGCTGCCTTTTGCAGTGTTCGCACTGCAAAAAATGGAATAAATTAAAATAGTCTAAGATTGCCAAACTATTCAACCAAAGTGATTTGATTGCAATGATCAAAATTGGAGATCACTAAAACATATATAAAAATGGGGGAGGAGGAGAGGAACAATTATTGTCCAAAATTTATGAAGGGGGTCGGCCAAACAAATCGTGTTTTCCCGCAAAAGCTTTTTGCTATTTTAGTTCATTTTAAGGGTGCCGGAAGAGAAATCTTTAGAAATTTGAACTTTTTTTTAGGAAAATTGGTCATTTTTCGGTAATAAAATACCTCGCAATTGAGCGAGTAAGTTAGACCATTTTTAGACCCTTTTCTTGAGCAATTTGTTCACTTTTTTGCATTTTATGAACACCACATGTCTGTTTTAAGGGCAGAAAACTCGAGCTTTCTTAATTCGTTCTATCGATCCCATCTTATACCCTTTTTGGGACCCTTGGAAGGTGACCGAACCCTACTTATTTCGAGTAGGGGCCAAAGGAAAGTGATCAGATCTTATAGAGAGTAGGGTGCAGCGGGATCGGGATCCCGGCCGGGATCCCGATGTTTCGGGATCGGGATTCGGGATTGAAATCCCGAAATGGCCAATCCCGATCCCGAAGCCGGGATCCCGAATCCCGAAATTCAGAATTTCAATCCCGACCGGGATCCCGAATTTTTTTGAAAAATATTATTATTACCTATATTCTTAGGAAATCGGACAGTTCCAATCTTCGTTTTGAATATAGCTCAACATTAAGCCAAATTACCTTTTGTATTCTAACCTTTTCTCTTCTCCTTTTTTGTTCTCTCACCACTTTTATTATGTTCTCTACCCATATTTTTTTGTTTGCCCCTTTTCCCTTCCATCCTATTTGATGGTATTTTGGATGAAAATGTTGACAGCGAAAATGATCAGGCACCATTGGAGTGCAGTAGACATCCAACCAAGACCGGGCCCGGACCAAGAAAGAACAAGGCCTTGGCCCCGGTCGTATTTTGGACTGACCAAGAATTTTCCGGACCAAGAAATTTCTTGGTATTCTTGGTCCGGGCCCGGTCTTGAGTCTGCACGTTTGAGTCTCCCCATCAGCAGCATGGGTGTAATCAGAAAAATATGGGTAGANAAAAAAAATTCCATAGAAAATTTTAACAAAATCCTGGTGGCACAACCAAAACCGTGAAAAATCCTATGTGAATTATCTCATTTAATAAAAAACCAATATATATAAATACCGTACTTCATGAAGTTCGTGCACGTATCACCTACTACTATAGAAAATTTTGTGAAAATACGCGGGGTCACCGGGGACCCCCCTTCCCTCCTTTGGAATTTTTTTTTAACTACGCCACTGCATGGAGTTCGTGTACGTACTGCTGTACTTGGTGGATTTCTGATTAAAACACTAGAAAAGAACGGGACATAAGTAATTTTGCATCGATTTTTAAAATATTTGTTCAATTTTGGGGCAAAATTCGCATTTTTGAAAAAACCAGAACCTGGATCCAGGTCCATTTTGACCTGATTTTTTCTGGTTCTGGTCCAGAACCAGGTTTTAAAATTTGTCGATCTCTAAAAATCTAGCCAATATTATGAACAGAAATTTTATTTATTGATAGATTGTCTGCCAAAATGGTTGACAACATATTGGTCATTAAAGCAAATTTGGACAAATTGTTGGTGGGCCCCTCAGCAGAACTAGTAAATGAAGAGATGCTTGATGTAATTGATTAGAGTGGTTGAGTACATTTTTAATTTTTTGGAGATGTTTATTGATTTTGATCAATTAATTTAAATTTTTTGGCGTTTTTGAGTTTTTTTGTCAAAAATCCCGAAAAAAATTCGGGATTTCGGGATAATCCCGATCCCGAAAAAAATTCGGGATTTCGGGATCCGGGATCGGGATTGACTTTCGGGATATTCGGGATCCGGGATCGGGATCAACTCTGGCAAATCCCGATCCCGAAAATCGGCCGGGATCCCGATCCCGCTGCACCCTAATAGAGAGGATTAAGTGATCAATACGGGGGATAAATGAGGTCATTTGACCTATCACGAGTCAAAAAGCCTTAACAAGGGCCCGGAAACCCGCCGGAGAAATCTCACCAAGAATAGGTATTATCAGGATCTCGATCGGAGCCTCCTAGCTCTAGCCAAAACTAGAAGGCCAAAAATCGAGTCGATCGGATAAAGATATTCAATGATTTGTTGCCTTGAAGCAGGCGAGATGGTAGACAAACTCGCGCGCCCGGCGCACCCAATCCGTGGGCGCGATGCGCCGCTCGCACATGGCGCAACTGACGCCAAAGTTTCGGGCGTAGCAAGCGGCACAGAAGACGCGCGAGGCACGCACGTAGCACTTGGGCGTGTGTTCCAGAGGCTCGGCACATTCGGAACACTGAAATCGGCGAAAAATGGGAGAAAAAATGGCCAAATGACTTATGTGACCCAAATAGTTGAGTTTTATCATTCAGAGAACAATGCCATCGGCATAAAAATCATCCTCAAAATTATATAGACCTGTCGAGAAACAGCGGGATGGACACTTTCCCTTTAGGGGTCCATCCCGGTCCTCGGATGTTTTAGGGTTCGGTCCCGGAGCTGTAATTCCCACTTTCCATTTGGGGAGAAGCCAACTCCTTTAGGGTACCGTCCCAGGGACGAGCCCGCAAGCGGGGGCACCCTATCACTTGGGCAGTGATCATTTGGGCAGTAAAAAAATTAAAAATGAAAAAATCAACCAAAAATGAAACCGCAATGTCTTCACAGAATATCGATAATTTTTTAAACCTTAGGCCTGCGAATTTTTCTAAAATTCCAAAGCATTGAATTTTTGGAAAACCATTTTAAAACTATGGGCCTCTAAATTTTTTGAAATTCCAGGCCTCTGAAATTTCTGAAACTTTAGGCTTATGGAAATTTTTGAAAAGGTGCATTTAATTTTCAGAAATTTTTTATAGATCTTGGGTTCTTGGAAATTTTCATTTTTTTCAAAAAATTTCACAGGCTTATGATTTTGATAGAATTTTTATGGGCCATGGGGTTTCAACTTTCAGTAATTTAAAAATTATTTAGACTTGGATTTTTGGAAAAATCCATATAAGCCTTTAAAAAATCATAGGTCTTGGGTTTCCCGCCGAAAAATCGCATTTACAAGTTAATTAGCCCTATGATTTTAGAAAGTTTCATAGACATATGATTTAAAAAAAATTAACAAGCCTTGGAATTTTAGAAAATTCTCATACATATGATTTTTTTGATTTTTACTCTTTTTATTCGATTTTTTCATTTTAAATTTTTTTTACTGCCCAAATGATCACTGCCCAAGTGATCACTGCCCAAATGATCGGCTCCCCAAGCGGGTGCCCCAACCCAGACCCTAATCCCCCTCCCTTTTCCAATCCATTCAACAGATCTTTACTTCATCCCTCCAAACTGAACCACAATAAAGACAAAGATTGGGATTAAATAGAAACGTGGGGAGGAGGGAACAGTTGTTCATTCAGACGGGGATTTGGGGAAGGAAGGGATTCACGGGGAAAGGGAAGGAAAAGGCAACAGACGGGGAAAAGGGATCCCGAATCCCGAGGGGAGGGGATGGAAGGGAAAAACCCCGTTGGTCGATCGTCCCTCCCAGATCACACTCGACAAGACCCTGAATAGATTATCGTAAAAATCGATTTTCCTAAGGTTGTCAGAGAAAATTTTTGGTATTTTAGGTACTGGGAGTTCCACACCCTACGATATATCCAAAATAGGTATAATAAAAAATATTCAGTATATAAATTCATATTTTCTTTTAATCGATAATCCGGCGCAACTTGAAAGAATGCACTTTTTGGGACTCAATTTTTATGAGTCCCAGGACTCAATATTCTGGACTAGGGGAAAGGCGATCCAAGATTCTGGAACGCTGTGAAGCGATCAATACCCACTTTATATTCCGTTATTTATTGCGTGGACAGTAAAATTTGCATAAAATCTCGTTTTATTTCACTGAAAAAACTACTGACTTGAGTGCCGGTACTCGAGTCCCAATCATACCTCGGCAAGGGGGGGGGGGGNGGGGGGTCTGACCCCCCCTGCCGAGATATGGTCCCAATACCTGAGTCACACAATCCTTTCTTTCAAACGGCGCCGATAATCCTACAAAAATGTGACCACCTTCAAACATTCGCAGTGGAAGAACTCGACGGTGGCCAGCAGTCCTCCTCCTGCCGCATCGCCGCCGCCTACCGCGAGCATTGTGCGCTCGCGGATGTCCTCCGAGCAATGGGCGCATCGCTTGGCCACCATCTCCGCCGTCGATTCCGCGAATTTTGCGTCGAGCGGCGACGCGGACGACGGTTGCGGATGCGGCGCGACGCTGTGCTTGGGAGGGTCCGCAACGCATTTCAGGACAATCTGATGCGCATGGGCGGGATCCGGAACGCCGTTGTTGCTCGGCGGCTTTTGGTCCAGCTAAAGGCGCAGTATTTATGCCAATAAATAATTCCCCGAGTGAAATTGAACCTACGCCCTCCTTCCGGCCAGGCTACTACACACAAGAAATCCCTACCCAAAAACAGCTTTTCACCGGGCTCTTCAACTTTCCTACCCGTATAAGTTAAAAGAGTCGTAACCGAGAAAACAGCAGGGCTATTATATTCACCAAAAATTAGGGTGCCATTTTGGGAAATTTCAATTCAATTCCATTTTACATCATTTAATAGCTCTAACCCATCTACTAAAATAACGAGTACACGATGCCATCTTTAACAGCCCGAAAATTTGAAAATCTCTGGATAAGAAAGGATTGAAACCCCTAAACTGGTTACTGTAGGCTAACCTTGCAAATAAAATCCAATTTTTTAGATTTTTCTTCTCTACCGCACCCTTGGTCCTCCGCCGCCGCCTCCGTTCCGCGCCCTCCGTTGCGTTCCTCCGCCAACGCGTCGGCGCATTGTGCCGCGCGTTGGCGCCTGCTGGCCCCGCTTCGGCTGTTGTGGCGTGGATTTGTTGTCATGCGGATGCGCCTCTTGTTTCTGCCCCTCCGTCATCGCCGGAATCAACACCATCGGAGGCGGTGGCGGCTAAATTTATGATTTGCTAGGTTTGAAAAAATTTCCGCAACAAATTTCAGACAACTTCCTCCGGAAATTAGCTACCCTTGATCTAATCACCCAAAAGATCCTACAACATCAAGGCCATTCAACCTTTTTTGTGTACTAAAAAGGGCAATTTCTAGTCGGATTTCTAGACTAGAATGGCCGAGAAAGAAGATTTTGGTTTTTTAGATGCTTAACCGCATTGAATTTTTAGACCTTTTTGGTCTTCAATTTTTTTAACCGGGCTTAACTTTTTAAGGGTTTTTTAAATGAGACATTATACTAAGAAAAAGGACTGCTTTAAAAAAACGACTAGCAAATAAAGTACCTTTCTTTTAGATTAAATTTATAAATTCGAAAATGTATATTTTTAAACTCCCTATGGAGCGAGAGGTACCCCTTATTTTTTCAATTTCATCAACTGATGCCCCTTATTTTAGAAGGCCTCTTATTTTAGAGGAAATACAGTGTTCAATGTACAAGGACACGTAAAGGGTCGTTCATAGGAACAAAAAATGACCTGCAGTTCATCGACATGGCTTTCGTCACCGGTGTTGTTGCCGTTTTTGGAGATGTACATCAACGGTGCCGATGCCGATGCCGAGGAGGATGGATTGCCATCAGTCATCATGGCCAAGGAGGGCAATTGCGCGGCGGAAGAAGAGTGATGCGGAAGAAAATGGTGAGGGGGCGGCGGATGATTGTCAAGGATGAAGGAGGCGGAAGCATCGGCGGCGGATGAACAAGGCGGGGGGAACAGCAACAGACTGCTGTTGGGGTCCTCGCCGAACAACAATGAGGAGGCTGAACCCGCCACCGGAGTATGGTGGTCGAATTGGCCTGAAGAAGAAGTATGATCTCGAGAGTTCTCGATATATTGATCCATCTCTTTACACTGATCCTCCTCATTTTACACCTATGATTTAGCCAAATGACGATTTTAAGGGGAGGGGTTGTTCGAATACTACAACCCCCATCCAGACCAAAAATAAAATTTTTTTGGGGATTGAGGGAAGGAAAAGGGAACTAAAAATCCAACATTTAGAAGGAAATGACATTTTTCTCAAGCAATGCCTCCAGAATTCCAAAATTCTCCGGCGGTACTTTCGCAATTATAAATTTTTTAGACAAAATCCCTTTTCAAGCCGAAACCCTAGATGTCCTTGATTGACCCTGTAGTCAAAAATTGGTCCATCCTCCAACTTTTGGTTCTTTAATTGGATTTGATCTGAAGTTTTGAATGGTCCGAACGGCCTTGTTTGGCACAAATTGGCCAAATTTTCCCACCCTTTAGATCAGATCTTAAATGCCAATGTATGAAAAAATGCCGATACTACAGTCATCCAAATTAAAAATGGAAGATTTCTATTCCCACCTTGAATACTGTCTGGCAAAAATGGTGCCTGCTGCAGAAACAGCTGCTGATGTTGTGGCGGAGGCGGAATGCCACAAAACTCGATGGGCAGGAATGTGGCCTGGTGGTGTTGCAGATGCTGCAGGTCCGGCTCGCACTCGATGATGGCGGAATCGCCAAAAGGGTGCAGAAGGCCGAAGGATGGTGGAGGAGGTGGTAAATTGCCGCAAAATTGGCCAAAAGTGGCGGCGACGGACGACGATGGGGACGAGGAGGACATTGGCATCGGCACGGCCACTTGGTGGTGGTCGGTGGCCAAATCAACAACAAATTTATGCATTTTCCGGAGGCCCAAAATTTGGGAGCAGGAAGTGCTTGGACCAAGTCACTAGTTCTCGAGTAAATTTTATTTACAAGTTGGAAATAAAACTCAAGTGCCGAACCGGAATTTTTAGGGGGATAATCGCATTTTATCAGTTTGATAAGTTTATGGGTTATATAGGTGGGGAATAAGTTACCTGGTTTTCAAAAACAAAATCAAAATGAAGAAAAAGATGAAGAACAAGACCCCTTCTCTCAATTTGATTTTTCGCATTTTTAGCCGATTTTTTGGCTCTAAGGTCTATATTACTGAATTTTTATTAACTCTGCAGGTAGGATTCAAAAAAAATTTTATTAAAAATTTCATACAATTAAGCATAATGCGATCTGAGGCTTAAAGGGTTAGAAAAACTTGAATTTAAAGTAGGCCTCGAACCTCTCTGGATTTTTTGGCAAGGAATTTCATCTTCTGTAGGAAATTAGTAAATTTTGAGTTTGCCTTTGAATCTACTCATAATCTAGGTATTAATTTCACCCATTAGGTTCCCTAAATATTAGATTTTTCTCATTTTTATTTTTTGAAAATCATAGACCACATGGCTGGAAAATCCGGCAGAATGCCAAGAAAGAAAGAAAAATTGAGAGGGGGAAAGGGGGATACTTTCCCCTTTTGAGGAAGATCCTTCCTTCTTTGAAGTGAAGAAAAAGAAGAATGGGCACCCTAACGAGCTCTCCTCCAAAGATGGAGGAGAAAGTGCGCAAAGGGGAGGGGGCGGGATCTGGTGTACGGTAGTTGAAGGAGGAGCGAGAGAAGTATCCGCTTTTCATGCACTATTTCCTCCTCTTGTTAATATTATTCTATACAATTTATACATTTATTTCAAATTTTCTTGACACGATCATTTCGGCAACAGTAATGTTTTTTAAATTTTACTCTAGCCCGATTTGCGCAACATTTTCATAGGCCACAGTTTTCAAATTTTCACAGGGTCTCTAATTCAATAAATATTCATGGGTCCAGATTTTAAAAAATATTGCATATGACTCCATTGTTCAAAAAGGTCTGGCGTTTTTCGAAAAAAATTTTTTTGTAGACCTAATCTTGTCATATTGAAAAATCGGGGCCTATAAAATGGTTGAAAATTTGATTTTCGTTTAATGCTGATTTTTTTTGTGCCGAATTTCGGTGAGCCCTCTGGCCATATTTTTCTTGAACAGTTTGATCTGGCATATTTTATTTTTTTCTCCACCATATCCACTATTACTCAATACTATCTTGTCCTTCCTTTCTTTCTCTGGCCATTGCACTCTATCTCATGCCATTTTCCTTTCTCTCTATGGCCATAACTCTCTCTATACATCTATCGTCTTTCTCTACCCTTCTTCAGGATAAGTACAGCTCATTAAGCTTCTCCTCCTTGGCCTCTGCTGAATTGGGACAAACTCCCTCTGACAATGATGTTCCTATGGCCCCAAGGGAATGGACGATGTCCTTTGGGCCAAGATGGGGACATCAAATGTTAAGGTCCTTCTTATACAATAAACTTTAGGATTTTTTGATGTTTGGCGATTTTTTAAGCGAACTATAATTAATGGTCTACCTAATTTGTAAGAATTTTCGATCTTAAAGTATCCATATTGGTCAATAAAA
The DNA here is from genome assembly GCA_001026735.1 of Rotylenchulus reniformis. Classification (NCBI taxonomy): domain Eukaryota; kingdom Metazoa; phylum Nematoda; class Chromadorea; order Rhabditida; family Hoplolaimidae; genus Rotylenchulus; species Rotylenchulus reniformis. The sequence continues at coordinate 12,489 of LDKF01000386.1, read as the reverse complement.
AATGAAACTTTTTAACCTGCTAGGGCCTAGGCTTTATAGCAAAAAAAAAATACAAAAATTGTGCTCGATGTAGATATGAAATATTTTCGATTCCGCAAAATCGAGGACACATTTGGTATTTTGCTGTTTTGGCCCAACTGGATTAAAAATTCTCGATTTTGATTGGCCAATGTAGATTCTCGGAAAACTCTAACAAAATATTATTATTTTTGCAAATCATTCCCCCTCCCATTGATGCCCTTGGTTGTGCAATGTGCGCGAGTCTTCTTGGCCCATCCCCTTGGCATAATCCACAAATTGGGCCCCGTTTTGCTGGGCCATCCATGTATCTGATATCCAGCAGAGGGGGGAATGGATAATGATAATCCCCCTTCCGTTTTTGTTTCCGTAAAAGTGCCAATTTGGACCCGACGAAAGCAGATGTTTGGATTTGCTAGGTGCAGGAGGCCAAATTGTGCCGTTGACAGGCCAAAACCCCGGGGAGGTACGGTACTCATCAGATCAAAAAATTGCAAATATAGCCATATCACCAAAAATTTCATATAAGGAGGGGCTCCCCTATAAGAATCACGGAACCTCTAAAATTTTTTGGACATGAGTATCTCCAAAAACTTAAGTTGGGTCAAAATTTTAGAAGCATCCCTACCGGATTTTAGGTGCTAAAGCCCTCAAAAATTAATTGTACTATATTTTACATTTTTGTCCCGTACATTTTTTAAATTCTCTAAATTTTTGTTTTTTCCCGTTTATCGAATTTTTGATATAAAGCCATTTTTAAACTGATAACACAATTTGTCCATATTAAAAGTTCCAAAATTGCCATTTTTTTTATTTACCACATCCATTTTTTCGAGCCAAATTCGATCTTGTTTTCTTGTCTCTCCGATCAATACATTTTTTGTGAAAATGTCGCTATCATTCCTGAAAATTTCATTGATATTTAAGACCAAAAGCCATTGATCTGGATACATAAATCCAACAAATTTCGCCGAGGGTAAAACGGATGTCCCCAAATCCGCTTAGGCCAACACCGAAAACGACGACGACGAAGCACGAGGAACAAAGTCGAGTGGCCCCTCTCGAGGAGAGGGAAGACGACGAGGGTTTTGGGCCCCCTCCTCCCTCCGTCCTCCGGGGGAGGACTTTAGAGGGTCCCAGTCCCAACATCAGTCAGCGGGGGGTGCGCGACAAATTAGCGCCCGTTGGCCCCCAATTCTTGGCCCATTGCATAATGCTTCATCATCGTCGTCCTTTCCGGGGCATTAATGTGATCCAATTAGTTGCTTCGTTCACTCGAGATTTGTCCATTCTCCGTTGTTGGCCAAGTATCATCGTCCAAGTTAACTTGGCCATTGGGGGACCGTAATTTTGGTCTACATTGCATTTATGGACGGATTTTATTTCAACTAATTGGTCTAAAGTCGCAGTTTTATAATTGTAAATGGTCTAAAGGCCTTAAATTAAATTTATAAGCCCTTAGCTTAAAAAACAGCTTCCGAAAAGTACCAATATTACCCCATGTACAGGGGATTAGCTAAAAAAGTTTTTTAAGGGGGTAATCCTGGGTCGCCTTAGAAGTGTACAAATTCGATCTAAGAAAATTGGTAAATTTTTTAGCCTTGTTAAGGGTATTAAGGACACTCTTTCCCTTACCATATCCCCAGCCTACAGTACTCTTCCTGCAAATCATCATTACTTTATATACCGTATTACCTCTATTAGACCGACCCTCTCCATTAGACCGGCTTTCTCTAGGATGGTTGAAAAATAGAGCGGCCGGCCGTTCTATTAGAGGTAATACGGTAATTACAAACCATAAATTCAAAAATCGGCCTACCTTAAACATCGGTTTAATTTTGCTTTATTACAACTTTGCTAGTTAGATATCAGCGAGGGGGCCTGGCCAGGCCAGAACCTCCCACTTCAAAAGTTTGGCCACAGAAGGAGCACAGATTTGGCCATAACAATTGCATTTGCTAGGGGGTAGGCAAATTGGATTAACTTGTTAGGGGCCATGGGGACACCCCAACGACGACGACGCAAACACAAAATTCAATTCCAAAACGCTCTTCCGGACGGATGGACAAACACGCGGAATGCAGAAGAGGAGAAGAAGATGATGACAATGGGGAACACGAATTCTGCAAATCCGAATGGAGACTTTTTGCATCAAAATTTAAAAAAAAGAATGGTATTCGGTAGATGTCGATAGCTTTATCGTCTGTTCAAAACTTGACCACAGTAGCTGTTTTTTCCATAGTTTAGGCCAATTCATAGATTATCCACTCCATTTATTCCCCCTCGAAAACCCTAAATCATATGGTCCATTTTAATTGTTTACATCTTGAATATAGAACAGCTAATTTGGTTCCAGGATATCTTGTGTGGCATTTTGCTGATAGGTAGGTAGCTCATCTCATTGTCAGCTAGTAATTCTGCAACATCACCTTTAACTGCTTTATGTCAATTTTGGCCATTTTATACAATTTTGAACCATCTTGGTAGTATATTTTTGACCATTTATGGGTTCTTTGGGTTCTTTGTACCCAAAAAATCCGGCAAAAATCCGCCAAAGGTCCCGGAAACCCGGGCGAAAAAGAACTCGATTCTCATGCAAATTCCGGGTCCTTCGGTTGGTGTTAATCCACTTCTCCTTTCTCTCCCATTTGTCTCCTTTTCCTTTCTTGGCCATTCATCCGCTTCAAGTGCTTCTCCTCCTCCTTTTCGGCCGGTCGTTTGCCGCCATGACAACAGCCCAAAACTGGGACACCAAAAATTGGGATCCGCGTTAGCAAGAAAAACACGCATTGATAGGTGTGTTTACAAGGCTGTTTTATGCTTCGATAGCTTATAACTAGGGTCCGAAAAATGTGCAAAAATGCTGAAAATGTCCAAAAAAAATGTCCGAATATGCCCTTAAATATGCTCGAAATTTTGCCAAATATGATCTAAAAATATAAAAATTTTGCTCAAACAATATAATAAACAAGTTTTTAAAGCGGTATTTGTTTATTTATATTAATGCATTTTCAAGATAAAAATCGAAGTTTAGATTTTTCGAGGTCCAGGGTATCGGCTGCCCCGATGAATTTTCATATTTTATCGGTATTTTTTCAAAATTTTAACTATTATTCCTAAGAAAATCTTTTTGTTCTGAAAATATGAAATATGTGACGCTTCCAATTTTTTCGGACCTTACTTATGTTTACAAAATTCGCACCCAGTTGTTTCCGGTGTTAAGACCCAAAATAGCATCAAATTCTAGAATTTTTAAATACATATATCTAGGCCTTTCAATAAATAAAAATTGCTAAAAATTAGTTCTTATGCAATTTATTGAAGACTTTTTTCAGATGATAAAACATAATTTTTTGCACCCTTTCGCTTTTAACAGGTTGGCCTAGCTAATTGGGGAAATTGTCATTTTTAAGATCCTATCGGGCTGTTGTTCTGGGCAAGGGTTATCTTTTTTTAGTTCGTCTAGTCACAATTTACATTTTATAGGCTTTCAAGAAATTTATCATGGTGGATTTTCAGGGCATCGATTGTTGGCCAAGGATTTTTTTACACCGCCCATGTTCAAATTCCTTATTCAGCTCTGAAAATTGAATTGCTTTCAACAATACCTTTTCATTTCCAATCATTATTACTCTCCTGACTCTCATACCTTTTCACATGTTCCACAATGATGTCGATGATTCACAGCGAAAATGCGCCCCTTTGTATTGTCCAAAATTGTCACAAAAGGTGGAAAGGATAGAGAAACACACAAAAAGCACAAAAAATGTGGGAGGACAGAGATAAGAGAGAAACACAACATGTATGTACATGTTGAGCAATAATCACCTGTCCCCCCCCCCCCACCGCGGAAAACCTCGGGAATCGGGAGTGACAACACACGGAGTCCCAGGTCGATAAGGACCTCACCTCGAGAGTGATCAGCCAGAGCAGAGATGCAGACAGTTGGGCAGAGAGATAATGGGGCTGAGGGGTTAGAGATGGAGAGAGACAGAAAGTCATAATTCCCGTCGAAGCACTGGGCAAACACGTAGCAGGAAGACGAGGGAACCCATTTGGATCGCGAGATTTTTTACATGGGTGACAGGGGTTGTGGCCTCTTTTTTTCTGATTCATTTTGAAAATTTTTTTGATAAAATACCCATTTTCTAAAAGCGTCGTTAAGTGCTGATCAAAGCTTTCTAATCACTTTAACAGAGCGATTAGAGACTTTTGAATACACAATGATGAGGTAGGGCTGATCAGCGGCTTTTGCTCAGACTTTAAAGCTATCAAAATCCCTAAAACTGATCTAATAGAGACAGATCCGAGGCTTCTGATCATGATCAACACCTGAAGACACCGATCTGATCTGATCCGAGATTTCTAATCATGATGAAGACCTTTAGGAAAGCAAGTTGATCCGAGGCTACTGATTATGATCAAGACCTTTACAAGCGATCAGAGGCTTTTAAACACATCTCGATAAGATAGGGCTAATCAGCAGCTATTGATCAGGCTTTAAAGCGATCAAAATCTTTAAAATTGTTCTAATAGAACTGATCCGAGGCCCCTTAGCCCTTTAGGAGTGATCAAAGATTTCCTTAAAATTGGTCAACATGAGGCAATTCCGATCAGATGACATTTTGATCAGAATTTCCTTAGCGATCAAAGGCTTCCTTAAAAACTGATGAATATTTACATCCCTTTTAATTGCTCTTTCATGTTTCGTCCTCCTTCCTCTTCCATCGTCCATAAAGAGCAGCAAATTTGCCTCCCTCCCTTCCCCATCCCACCGGAGGATCCTCTCTAATCGATGGTTTTTACGGGGAAAATCTTTTTTATGGATCGAGCCCCCTTTTTTGCACAAATTTTCGCTTTTCAGCCCTCAAAGTCACTGATCAGCCGCCAAAAATCAGCATTTATCACACAGCACATCACCCACCCATGGGGTTTGCCTACCTGAAAACCGCACACGGCGTGCTCAGCTGCATCCAAATCGTGAGTACTGCTAGTTGGACTAGTTGGACTGCTCCAACTTCTGCTGTTGGGAACTCAAATTTAGGATTAATGGCACCCTTCCTGGGGGGTGCACATCATTTCCCCCCGTCGTTTCCCCTCCCCGCGGCACAAAAATAATTATGAAATAATTATAACTATGTTCAGGGAAGTCCTAGAGAAATGAGTTTGGTGTGGCCAAAACCAGGATTTTATGGCTTAACTTGGCCATAACTTTTTTTCTACTTGGCCAAGTCGGTTAATTGTTCTTGCAAGTTTATAGCAGACATTTAGGGCTATCTTTTGACACCAAACTCACTTCTCTAGGTTTTATTTGAAAAAAGTTATAATTATTTTTGTGCCGCGAGTGGGAAACGACCGGGGGGGGGGGGGAAATGATCTGCCTCGCTTCCTGGGAAACCAGTATACTCATTTTGCAATTTCCCCTTATTTTGGGTTTTTGACCCTCCATTTGCTGATCGCTGACATCGATAATACCAAGTGTATTAATTTTACCCACCAATAATAAGATTCCAAAGTCGATCAACTAAAGTTCTGCGCAATGATCAGATCCTAAGTTCCGATTACTCTTTATTATGATTAGCGACCGATCGCTCAGATCGATCGAAATTCTCTATTATACTTCGGAATTGTGGCGAAAAAAGAATCTCGATTAATCGTCTAAAGACAACATTATCCCATATGATTATTCGCCCCTCCACACACCGAAAAAATACAACCCTGATCAGTCCAAAATTCCGATCACTCTTATCATGTCCAAAGTTCTCAGACAATGGTCGTGCCTAAAAGTGCCGATTGTTGACCATAATCAAGCTCGAATTCACATTCCAACCCTAACAGATGATCACTGATCAATCGGATCCGATCATTCAATCATACAAAAATTTTTGCTTTAAGTTTCTGATCGGGGCGGCCCTGTTGGCCGGCTACTTCCTCTGGAACCCGGGCACCCAGGAGCTGAACTGGCTCTTCTTTTCGGCAGTTCGCCCCCTGATCTCGTTGGTGCTGGTCATCCTGACGGTCCTCTGGTTCACTTTGTTGGCCATCCTGGCCCAACAAGTGTTCGTCAAGGATCTGCTGGAACAGTGGGGCAAGGCCAAGGTGGGAACAGAAGAGAAATTAGGGAAGGGCAGAGATGCAGAAAGTGAAAAATAGTGTGAGACGGAGAAAGAAAGAGAGTGATCAGATCAGCAGAAGGGGAAGATAATAAATGATCAGAATCCGGATGGAAAGCGAGAGAAAATGGTCAGGATCAAGGGGGGAGAGGGAGAGAATGAAAAAGGGAAGTGATCGGAAGATTGAAATGATGAGTGATCGGTTGGAAAATTGCGCCTGCTCAGTTCTGCTCTTACTCTTGAGTATCTCTTCTGGTGATGCTGATCACTTTCTCTCTGACTTATCTCTTCTGATCCTGATCCTTTAATTTTTTCTCTTTCTGACCTGATCACTTTTTTCTATACACGCACATTCTCTCTTTGATCACTTTCTATGTGAGCGAAATGATCAGAATTGGAGAGAAAGTTGAAAAGTGATCTGAATTCGGGAAATGATCAGAAGGAAAAAATATCAGAAAAGTGAGTGAATGATAATGATCAGAGAAAATATGAATGCTAATGATCAGGAGAGGTGAAATGAAGTGAGATAATCCGGATCAAAAGTGAAACTGGGAGAGAGAGAGAGTGGGAGTGATCAGAATCCTCAAGATCCTAATGGAGAGATATAGTGATCAACATTAAAAACGAGGAGGGGAGGGGGGAGAGAATTATCAGGATCTCATGCAAAACTGATCAATCTTCACTTCCCGACTCAGCTGCTGGTCTTCCACGCCGTCTCCATAGTGGCCGTCCTGGCCTCGGCGGTGATCGAGTCCTACTATCTGAGCAAGATCGCGTCCGATCACTACTACCTGGCCAGGCTCATCGTTGTCACAGTGAGCCAGTTGATTAAATTGATCAGATCCATAAATACTTGATCCATATACTCCTGATCGGTCTATGTCCTATCGATATCAAAAATATGATCAGCATTCTCCTTCGATCTCTGATCCCAATCCCATTTATCGACCAATACCCAATTGATCGATATCCTAAAGTCTGATCAGTTTGTCCCTTGATCCCCAACGAACCAACTTTGATCGGTCTTCGATTCCTGATCTGTCATATTTCAGAACCATTCATGTAAGCTTCATTCATATCCCAACTCTGATCATCTTCGATCCATGATCTCCTATATTCCTGATCCATTCATGCGAGATTCATGCATATTCCAATTCTGGTCAGTCTTTGACCCTTACATAGTCCTGATCAGTCTATGTCCAATCGACATTGACCAAAATCTGATCAGAGAGCCCTTTGAATTTATCAACACTCTAAAGAGTCCATGTCCCGATCGAATGATCACCTTGATCTCTCTTTCTATCCTATCTTCTGATCATTATTTCCATTCGGGTTATCTGATCATTCTCCGATTCTTGATCCCTAAATCCATACCCAATTCAATCTTTTGATCCCTTACTCCTGATCGATCCATGTACAGTCAAATAAGGACCAATCCTTGACCCCCACAATCCTATTCACTTCCATTCCGATTGATCGGTACTCCAAATTTGATCAGTCTCTGTCCTCCATACCATGATCTGATCACTCCATATTCACAATAAGGCCAAAGTGATCAGAGAGACTTCGAACCACTTTCAATTGATCTGATCCTGATCATATTCATTTTCAAGGTGTCCTGTTGGTTGCTGCTGCTCACCTTCATCGGCCAATTCATCTTCGTACTCCTCCAGTGATCAAGTTCTATGCCCAAGATCTCATTCCAGCAAATATTTTATTTTATCGCTTGTAAAACATTTATGATAAAATGAGATAAACTAAATAGCTACTTTCTAATTATTCCAAATTGGAGACCGGAGGACTTTAGAGGTTCGAGAACGATCAAAAATCTCGAAAAAGGCCCAAAATTCTTTCAAGAGAGATTGATTTTTCGAGAACCTCAAATTCAGATTGATCCGGATAAAAATTTAATATTATTCAAAATGATTTTTTGGCGCTAAACAGAAAAAAAATGCTAAATATAGAAACCGCCCCTTCGGTCCATGGTTTAAGGCCTTGTTGAGGATATATGAGGCCCCGGGGGATTGGTCTATGGCCAAGGGTGTGATTCCTGCCCAAACTCCGCTGTCGGCCATCCATCCATTATTTTGTTACACAAAAACTCCAAAACCTTTCCCCACTCATCCTCACCCCTGACTTTTTTTTGATCTGGGAAATCTTACCTCGAAAAAAACTTTAATTTGTACAAAAGACCCAAAGATTGATTTATTACCTGGAATTTTTGGGAGAATCCCGATTGGTCCCCTTTAATTTATAAAATATACCGTGGCCATATGTTTTGGTGTTTATATCCCTTGTGAGGGTCAATTTTTTAAACAAAAGAAAAATCCTTCTTATGTATAAGGATAGTTTTTGGTGCAGCAAATCTAGTTTTGAGTAAATTTTTTGCGTATCCAAAAAACGAAAAGCAGCTTATATTTTCTGGCAGCCGATGCTGCTATGTCATTACTCATTATAATATAAAAAAATAGCAAGCCTCAAAAACACCCCCTAGCGTCGAAAACTACCCATGGGACGTCATTTACAGGTGATTTCAGAAAAAATCAATTTTTTCAAAAAAAAGGGAGGGGGGTACAAACTGCATTATTACCAACATCTTAAATTGTAAGACTAAGACCAACACTTTTGAAGGCAATTTTATGCAGAATTTTATCCTCTTTGTTTTGATCTTTTAGCTTTTCGATTTTCTCTGAAAAAATTCCGATTTTTCCCGAATTCTTCACACGTTGGCCTTTTATACTTTTGGTCTAAGACGGTATAAAAAAGTTTCTAAAGTGCCTGCTGGTCTTAATGGCCTTTGGTTAAAGTCCTAGCATTAATTGGTCACTTCAAATTACGCGTCCAACCCATCGGGAATTCAGCGGGCTGTGATGTTTGGTGGTGGTGGATGGCGGATGGTGTTGCTTTTTGTTTTTGTTTTTGCCCTCCCAATTTTGTCCTTTGAACCTTTTGCTATGGCCTCAGGTGGTTGGTTGCACTAATTTGGCATTCTGCCGGGATGGCACCCTCAAGACCATAATACTTTAAATTAAAGGCCAGAACTCCGATCTTCATACCGATGAGGGTAAACAAGGTCGAGAATTCTGTCAACCGACCCCGAACCGAGAGTCTTAACTGGAATTGTATGTATAGGATTAAAAACCAGTAAGTCGAAGCTTCCTTAAAGTTCTGCATGGCCCTAAATTTGGCAAAACTCAATCCGAACCCCGAATACTATATAAATACAAAGTAATGAGGCTCTGAAATCCCAAAGGCCAACTCCACATTTGGCAAATACCTAATCCCGAATTTTGATCCCTGACCTATAACTCAAGTTTTAAATTTTAATCCCAAATGTCGAAAAATCCCAATCCTGAGTTCTGCTAAAACAGCCATGAACATTGACGCTAAAATCTCAAAAACATAAGAGTCTCAAACTTTATCCCAAATTCCGTAAAAATCAAATCCCGAATTCGAACTCATTGATCTAGTTCGATTTTGTAGATTCGATACATTTTCCGAATTCGAAAATATTCTCTTACCTTTGAACCTCATCAGCAAACGCCCCGGACCCGCGATTTTGCTGCAAGGATTCGGGGTCTCGGTCGGATTACCATCATCCATCCGCATCCGCATCATTGCCGCCCTTTACCCTTCGTCGGCGGCAATGGTACCATTTTCAGCCATTCCCGAGAATTAATCAATTATGCAGGGGAAGGGGGGCTTGTCCCCCCCCCCCCCCCCCCCCCCNGGGGGGGGGGGGGATGGATGGATGGGCCAAGGACATGGCCAAGGACATCGACACCCTTTTCCCCGGAGAGGCATTTGGCCAAACTCAAGGGCCAAATTCCGCGGATAAATTGTGCCAAAAATGACGGGGCGCAGAATTGGGATGACAAGCATCGAAAAGTTATTACCACCGATGAGGACATACCCCGAATTTTTCATAAAAGGCAAAGATAGGCACCTAAAAAATTCTAGCAAGACCCCGAATTTTCCAAAATGTGCTATTATTTTCTAAATAAAACCTGTTAAAATCCAGGTATGCCTCGGATTTTCCTATGGACATGAGGGTTTAATAGCATTTTTATCCTAAACTTGAAAACCAGCTCAATGATGCCCGAAATTTCTATTTATTTGCCCCGACAAAATATAGCATCTAAGTAAGAAGCTGTATGAAATTAGGTTTTCGGGCCGCTAATTCGAAGGAGGTGGTCTTTTTTGAAAACCCACTAAAAGGGTCCCCCCCCCCTTTTCGGCAAAAATGGAATTTTTTTGTTTTTTTGCAACTATTTTGCTCTAAAAGTAGTTAAAAAGGTAAAAATGGAAAAAAATTTGGTTTTTAAATGAAAAGGGTTCCCTCCCCCCTGTTAAAGTTTGGGTTTTCAAAAAAGACCTTCCTCGAATTAGCGCTGAATTTCGGTATTAGGACAAATTCAAGAACCAAATTCCGACATATTCCATAATTCGAAGCAGAAAGATATTCTCTCTGAGGGTAAACCATTCGAATTAAAAAAAACAATGCTCCAAATTTTTTTGGAAATCTTAAAACTCCACACCATTCCGGAATTTATGGAATAAATCATACAATTTTTGCAAAAAAAATCCTCGATTTTTTTTGTGAATTTTGTCGGCTAAATATATATTACCCATGGGGAGCGGTGTGTCGAACTCTGAAATCCGATTCGACTTTTGGCCCGACATTTGGCCATAGAGAAATGGTTTTTTGGCCTGAGATGCGACTGACCCGCGAGTTGTTTCTACTTCCCCGAACCCTTGCGGGGGAAACCCCGGTTCTCCATCCCGATCCCGGATGTCCATCAAGACTGGATAAATGATGCTTTATCCGGGGCGGTGATTTGGGGGACAAAGGGACTGAGTGGGGGAAGAACCTTGTTGGGGACAATGAGTGACATTATATAGGTGATCGGGGGCCAAATGGTGACAATTGGTGTGGGTGGTGGCCAATTGGTGAGGGATAAATAAAGGTGAAGAGAGCGGGCAAAGAGTGAAAGGGTCCAAAAATAGTATGGGTAGAGATAGAGGGGGATGATGGGATCTCACTCTCCTACCCTGACAAGGGACGTCCACGTCCCTAGCCGGAGCGGAGGAGTTGATAGGTCTGCAGAGGAAAGAGATATAAAGACATTGTGCTTGGCTTGGGGCAAAATTGATTGGTTATGGGGTGGAGGGTCAGCAGAATGGGGAAAATGCACATTCATTCTTTCCATTTTCTATGTGAATATGTACATAAGACCCTATGCTGTACAATTCTGATGAATTTATTTTATTTTTTATTGTTCAGTTGCGAGTAATTTTTGTATAAAATATTTTATGTTCCCCTTTTATGTAGATGTGGTTTTTTTATTGTTGCTGAGGGCTGGTCTCGGTTGCTCTGTACTGCTCCAACTTCTTCAAGCGCTCGGGACTGTTGCTGTACTGCTCGAACTTCATTTTCTTTGCTTCTCTTCAACGACTTCTGTCTGTCCTGCTCCAACTACGAAGTGCTCTGATTCGACCCCCCGCTTGTACTGCTCTAACTCTTCCGGGCCTTTGCTGTTCTCTGCCGTTGTACTGCTTCAAGTTGTGGTATAGTTTTCGTTGTTTAGGGGAAAAATTTTGAATGGAAAGGGCCCGCAACTGAACTTTTGAAATTTTGATTAAAAGTTATGGGCATAAATGGGTAGATAATTGTAACTTAGATGATAAATGAATAGATATAGTATTATAAGAAGAGTATGTAAGATTATATAAAATATGAAATATGGATAAATATGTTTTTTGTTGCCCGAACGGCTCATTTTCGAATTTTTTAGCTGAACCGCCGGTCCGTCACTGTCCGCTGGGCCCTGCATGTCCTTCGTGTTCTTCGGCCTCTGAGTGCTCCGTGGGGATGTGCTCCGCTTGCTCTGTGTTGCCGTGTCCCTGTTCTTCACCAAGGGTTGGTTCTGCGTCCTTTCCGGGCTCGGCCCGTCCCTGACCATTCTCCATTCTGCGGCACTCCCCCATCTCCTTTTTCGTTCTATCCAACTTTCTCTCTTCCTTTTCCTCTCTTCCTTCCGCTTTCTCTCCCTCGTCTCCATCCTTCCCTCTCTCTTCTTTCCTTTCTTCTTCGTCTCTTCCTTCCGCTTTCTCTCCCTCGTCTCCATCCTTCCTTCTCTCCTCCTTCCTTTCTTCTTCGTCTCTTCCTCTTCCTTCCTCTTTTTCTCCCTCTTCTCCATCCTTCCATTTCTCCTCCTTCCTTTCTTCTTCGTCTCTTCCTCTCTCTTCCTTCTCTTCTTCCATTTCCTGCTCCCTCTCTATTCCTCCTTTCATTTTTCCATTTCCTTCTTTCTCCTCTTCCTTTCCTTCCAATCTTTTCGCTTCTTCCCTTCTCCCT
>LDKF01000385.1:32979-49851 GCA_001026735.1 Rotylenchulus reniformis | reverse complement strand
TTTCCCCGCCGTCATTTCCCCGCCAGAGTCCTTAGATTTTTTTTTTGAAAATTTCATATTGTTGTGAATTTTTTAAAAAATGGAAATTTAAAAAAAATTAATTTTTAAAATTTTTGAATTTTAATTTTTGGATTTTTAAAATTTTTCAAAAAAACAAAAATTTAATCAAAAATTGAAGGCGATTTAAAAGCGTAATTAAATTAGGAAAAAAAATTAAAAAAAAATAGAATTTGCAGATATTTATTTTTTAAATTAGAAAAGAAAATCATTTTTTTAATTTTAGAAAATTTCAATTTTTAAAAACTTCGCAAAAATTTGAAATTTTCAAAAAAATTTTCTAGCGGCTCTGGCGGGGAAATGATGCGGCGGGGAAACGACGGGCGGGGAAATGATCGACGGGGAAATGACGGCGGGGAAATGATCTGCTTCGAGCCGCCTCACCTGAATTTCTTCTGGCGGCGCTCTTGGGGCCTGGGTCATGCTCATGCAATTTTCTAAAATTACAGGTGTTATCTGCCAATGCCGAGACCTTCGCCCAGGTGGAGTGCCTCTTCGAGGACCGCGACTTTCGCACCAAGGTGACCAGGGACGAGCTGGAGGCGCTGTTCCGCGACTTTGAGCCGCGCCACCTGGAGCCCGTCTATGTTGCGTTGCGGATGGCCGAACTGAAGGTGGACCAGCTGGACCGCGTGGTGCTGATGGGCGCTGGCACACGCGTTCCTCGGCTACAGACTATTCTCGCCGATTGCTTCAAGGGGTCATTTTTTTCAGGGGATAAGGCAGAAAAATTTGAAATTCCTTACAAAAAAATGTTAGCAGCAGAGTCGGCGCCAGGGAGGGGAGCAGGGGGGGAGAACTCCAGTCCTAGAAAAATGAAAAATCGACCAATTTTCCTAAGAAGAGGGTCCGAATTTTCAAAATTTTCTCCGCGCCGGTATCCCATATAAACGAAATTCATCAAAAAAACGCCATAAGCGAAAAATGTTCAAATTTCTCGAGGAAAATGACTCATAATTGCAAAATTTCTCCGGCAGCCCGACTTAAAGAAAATAAAATTACTTCATAAAGTCGAAAAATTGGCCAATTTTCTCAAGAAAATGGTCAAAAAACGCGAAATTTCGGCGGCCCTATTTCTTCGACGGCCCTATCGGGTTGCCGAAATCGATTTTTTGTGGGTTGCTACGGGTCACGGTTTAGCATTTTTGGCCTATAAATATGTATGATTTTGATTCAGCAAGGAACTAAGCCGACAACTGAACACGGACGAGGCCATTGCGCTGGGTGCGGTGTACCAGGCGGCGCACCTTTCCAAGCGTTTCATCGTCAAGCGCTTCGAAGTGAAGGACCTGTTGCCCACCGAAAATGGACCGCAGAATGCACAGAACATGAGCGAAGAAGAAATCAGGGCGGCGAAGAACATGTGAGATTTTTCACGCATAATAATAATTAATAGCCGCCCGAAAGAAATTAAATTTTGAATTTTATTAAAATTAAATTTTAATTTGTTTTTAATTTTTCCTGGTGCATAGAGGAGTAGGAATGATCTGCATCATTTATGAGACCATTATGGAATTAATAATCTTTATGTATTTTTTATTATTTTTTTTTCAACCAATGAAAATCCTTACTCCTTAGCAATTGATCAGTTTCTAAACACACTTTTCAAAAAAATTCTTTATAATAGGTGTTTTCAAAAATTTCCAGCTTCTTTCGTCCTTAAGTCACATGTTTAAAATTTTCAGAAACCTTGGGTTTCACATAATTTTCCGCATTTTTTTTTAATTCACAAATTGATATTTTTGAATTGAAGCTAGGACGGAAGCATCTTTTTTTATGGTTGAGGTCTGATAATGGTTGGGACTGAACTGTCCTCGCTGAACATAAGCAAATAAAGTTATTCAAAATTCCACCCTTTTAGCCTCGCCGACTTTGAGCGCAACGAGAAGGCCAAGGCGGAGCGCGCGTCGGCGCTGAACTCGCTGGAATCGGCGGTGTACGACTACAGGTGTACAAAAATCAAAATGTTTTTGAGTTGGCTGGTGTCATTTGCTGTTTTTTGGCCAACTTTTTTTCCAGCTCCTTGCGCCATGTGACATGGCCTCTCATTTGTCTTTTGAGTGCCTCCAAGGATTCCATGGCACTTTGCTGAAAAATATTTTGGCGAATTTAAATCATTTTTATAAGTGCGAGAATGGAAATGACGACCTAGTAGGATAAAAAGGAGAAGAGAGGATAAAATGTTTTGCCCTGATGGATTCTAAGGGAGTGGGACACGGGTGGGGATTTTTCTGGAGGAGAAGGCGTTGTTATGTTGCGTCCTTTCCAGATCCTTTTCGTTGTTACATATGTTGCGTCCTTTCCGATCAAAGCCCCCGACAGTTCTGATTCATCTATCCGTTATAAGCAGGGCCCGGATTTTTATGCGCAAAAATTTTCAAAATATGCGCATAAAATATGCACGTAAAAATGCCAAAATATGCGCAAATATGCTCAAAATTGCCAAAATATGCACAAAATATGTGCAAATTTTTTGAAAAATATGACCTAAAAATGCAAAAATTTTGCCTAAAAAGCAATTCTTTACTATTTAAAGTGTTTTTTTTTGCATATTTAAGGCATTATTAGGTTAAAATTAACTTTGGTAACTTTTTGGCCTTTTTATGCCTTTTTGGAGATTTTTTGAAAAACAATACGTTTTCTTAAGAAATTTGGCTATTTTTCTTTGAAAATTATAAAAGTTTAACCATTCTGGAATTTTTCAAAATTGCAAAAAAATTTCAAAAAAATACCAAAAAATTTCCTAAAATATGCAAAAATTTCTCAATAAATGCATATTTTTCTCAAAAAATGCCCAAAATATGCTCAAATATGCGCAAAATATGCAAAATATGCAAATATGCACAAAAAATCGAAAATATGCAAAAATATGCAGTTAGAAATCCATGCTAGAGCGTTCAAAACATGCTAAAAACATGTTTTACGTGGTTTTCAAGCTGTTCTGAGCCAGCAAAAAAAANGAAGGAGGAAAAGGAAGCCAAACTTCTTAGGAAATCAAAATTTTCTCTCTAATGGCCTCCTAAAATACGTTGAAATTTTATTTATTTTTTCAATAAACTTGTTCAAGCAAAAATTGATCAAAATTTTTAAGAGAACCTATAATTTTGAAATTTTTCCCAACGTGAGGAAAAATTGGAGAATGTGTTCCTGTCCCTCCAAATTTTGAAATTTCTCCCAGCATGAGGAAAAATTGGGGAAAAATTGTATTCCTGCCCCCTCCCCAATTCCAAAATCCTGTCTACACCTGCTGGTGTGATCGTACAGAATTGAACGAATTTTCTGACCATTTTGTAGTGGGCAGAGTAGGAGGAGCATCGATACCTATGGGAGGAGGAATTGGATTACAAAAAATGCAACATTTTGTTAAGGAACGCCCTGCTCTGCTGGACAAGTTGATCTCCACGGTGGAGGAGGCGGAGAAGAAGTTGCAGATGTTCCACGGGTCCAAGGAGTTCTTCGCGGACGGCGAGCTGGACACCTTCGGCAACCAGATCAGCGTGGTCAAGTCCTGGCTAGAGGCGGTCAAGCGGGAACTGGACCAGCTGCAGGACAACCAGGACGCCTCCTTCTCCACCGATGATCTCAAGACAAAGGTGGGGCTTAGGATATTTACTCCTTTTTTCCCCGAGCTTCGTCTTCAATACAAATTTGCTCTCAATCCATGAATAAAATTGGACCTATTTCTTAAAAAAATTTGGCCAACTTTTTTTCGGCTTTCTATGGCGAAATTTGGAGTTTTACTCAGGGGTCGGATATGAAAAGTTTCTAAAATAAGAACATCGGGCTCAAAAAATAAGATTTTATGGCCAAAAATAAGAACATTTTGTATTTGGCTTCAAAATTAAGAAAAATACAATTTATTCATAACATCGGGCTCAAAAAATAAGATTTTATGGCCAAAAATAAGAACATTTTGTATTTGGCTTCAAAATTAAGAAATATACAATTTATTCATACAATTTTATAAACATTATCTTTTTCATTCACCTTAATCTGTTTGTAAATTTTTTTTTACGAAGTCTGAACCCTTTTCTTAGTAAATAGTTTTACGCGGTGCCGGCGGTCCCGACAGGGGCCGCCAGAATTTTTTTTTTTGAAAATTTAAGTCACTTTTCTTAAGAAAATTGGTAATTTTTTGACTTTTTAAAGAAAAATCATTATAGTGAGGAGCGCCGGTGGTCCCGATAGGGGCCGCCAAAGAAAATTTTGAAAATTTAGATCCTTTTCCTTAACCAATCGGTCAATTTTGAATAAATTCTTCCAAAAATCCAAATATAAGGATTAAATAAGGACACAGTCGAAAATAAGAACATATCTTACGAATAAGAACATATCCGACCCCTGGTTTTACTATATAACGAGCAGATGCTAGATGCCGCCAATGAATTTTTTTTGAAAAATTAGGCTTTTTCTAAAAAAAATGAGTATTTTTTTCAAAATGGGATTTTTGGGCATTTTTTTCCGATTTAATATCAATTTTAATTTCATAGATTTGATATTTGGAGGATAAGGTTAATGGCTGTTTTTGAAAAAAAACAAAATAAATTTTTAATCTTTTCCATTCCAGACAAACTCGGTCAAGTGCGAGTCGAAAAACCTGTCAACAAAGTACACGAATGCGCTCAAACAGCGGGAAGAGGAGGCAGAGAAGGCGAAGAAGATGGCCAAGGCGGAGCAGAACCAACCGCAGCAGCAGAACAACGGGGGCGGCGGGGAGAAGATGGAGGTGGGCGGAGAGCAGCAGCAGAGTCCTGGCCCGGTCCTGGACGGGGATGACAAGATGACATTGGACTGATTATTGATTGACTTCCGACATTTATTGATTGATTATTATTGATTTTTTTGGTTAAGTCCTCCTCTGACTCCTGAAATCGAGGGTTGGCCGGTTTCTTTTTGTTTGTTTGGATTCCATAGAAAACAACAATACTTCATGGTCTTTTTTTTGTTATTAATGGTCTGTCAATTGATTATCATTGTGTTATCATTCATTGACTGATTGTTTTATCATAATTGATTGATCTGAACAATGTTCCCTTGATCATAACTCGGATGTTAGATGACATGACGATATTATGAAAGATTGTGGGGGGNTGCTGGGCCCAAGGTGTGGACTCCGCGTGGCTCTGCAACAACTGGGCGTGGCGCAATCACCTGTTACGAGTGCGGGAAGCAGGGGCACATTGCGAGATCCTGTCCTGAAAGTCGTGGTTCTGCAGCGGTTGGGCGTGGCGTCAAGTGTTACCAGTGCGGAGGCTTTGGCCATTTTGCGCGTGACTGTGAGGGGAGCTCGAGTGGACATCACGATGGGCGCGGCAACGGAGGCTGGAAACGAAGACGCGGCATGTGAGAAAAGTGGCGGGTCAAGATGAGGAAGACCCGGATGGCGGCACAGTTCAGTACTTGGCGGCAACACACACACATCCCTATCTCATTTTGTTGTCTTCTCTTTCTCTCATATCTTTTTATTTGGAGGGAGAACGGGAGTTCGGGGCGTAGCTTAGGCATTTTTATGTTATTCCGATATTTTTTTATAATTTTATGTTTCTCTCGGAAACTCGTTAGGTGGTCATTTTTGTGGTGGCCGAGAGGGTGCTTCGGCGATATGCCCTGGAGATGAGAAGAGAGTGGATCAGGGACGATCCGATGGATAAGGAGGGGCCCGGCTTCGGCATTTTGGCCAGTGAGGTTATTGGCCGTGGAGAAATTTTTATCTGGCGGGTTTCCGAGATTAGACCGAAATTTTGAGTAATTGTTTTACGACCAGGGACGGTCTAAACGGGGATGGGAGGTGTTAGGCCGTGAGTCACCCGTTCCCCCTATTTCTCCCTTCTCATCTTTTAATGTACTCTGATCTTCAATCATTTATCCCCCATCCGATCGCCTTAAAAGGCTTTGATGTTGGAATGTTCTTGGTCATTCATCACCCCACCGATTTCCTGAGATAAAGATCCCTTTCAGAGATGCGTCATCCATCGGTGGGGGTCGGGAATGGGGATCTAGGGACTGATCACCCCTGGGAACCCATCCTCGGAATGTCCATTGCCCCGAACCTTCCCTGGACCCAAATCCCCAAAGGGTCCCTCCCCGTCGGCCTGACCAGCACGCCACCACTGGGCGACGCGTTACTGCATGTCTTTTTCGAAAATTTTCAAGGAAATCCAAAAAACTATCCAAGCCAAAAAATGAAGAAAAAAAAGATATTATAAAATTTACCTTAAAATAAAATAAAAAATTACCTTCAATTTATTTATTTTTTGCTTGTAAAGGCACGAAAAATTCAATTATTTATCTAAATTAAAGAGAACAAGCTGCTGTCTTGGATAGGTAGAACCCATAAAAGGGACAAAAGGTGTCAAACGAAAATTTTACGATCTTTCTGTACATACAAACTTTTTATGCTGATGCTGAATACAAATTTCAACACAATTTTATCATGGTATTAATAAAATTGAACAGGAAACTTTTCTTAGAGTTACATATTATAGATGTAATAAAAACTCCAAAATAATCCATACAATTTGATTCGGCACCCTATCATTTGGACAGTAAAAAGGATAAAAATTTTCATTTCAAAAAATTCACCAGCCCTGGATTTTTCAAAAAAAGGTACATATGACATATATATAAGCGTCTGATTTTTTCGAAAATTTTTACAAATTTCGATTTTCGTTTTCACTGGCCTTGATTTTTCGTTTAAAAAAATAAATACTATACTTATGGCCATAAAGAATGGGCCATTTTTCAAACAATAACCATATTCTGAAGCGAAAGAAAATATTATACAAAAAAGAGAGAACAGAAAAGAAATTTGTATGGGACAGAATTTCGCCTCAAAATATAGTACAAAAATTTGTATTTTTTGTGGCCACGAGCATATGCATTATAGCAGAGGTGTTATCTGTCCTTTTTGTTAAAGATTTGTCCTTTTTTGGGGGGGTACCAATTTTTAACCTATCGAACGGATTTTTTCTTAAAAATGACCAATTTTCTTAAGAAAAAGGACTAAATTTTCAAAATTTTCTCCGGCGGCCCCTGTCGGGACCGCCGACACACCAAATAGTTGATAATAATTTTTGTATTTAAAGACGAATTTTGAAGAATTAAGAGAGATAAAAAAGGTGAAATTATGTATTATTGTAAATGTAAAGACAACAATTAAACAGTTAATTAGAAAAATGCTGCATAAAATTGATTATTACTTCAAATTTTTCGTTTTTAAAAATGTCCTTTATTTTGAGGATTTTCCCAGTGAAATCCTTTATTTTGGCCCTTGCTGTCCTTTTTCTGAAAATTTTCGATAACACCTCTGCATTATAGGTCTTAATCGAATCCTTTGTTACCTCTGTTCTGTGTGCCGACATTTGCGGCCGACGCTTGTGGCCCATTCATTCACTATAACTCGGTTCAAATGGAAGTTAGAAAAGTGAGTATATGGTGTCAAAAAATAGGGCAAGCAAAAAATTAGCTACAAGATGAGCCAACACCCATCCAAATTGGTCCATCCACTGCGAAAAAAGTTATGGCCAAAATACCGTGGATTTGGCCAAAATCGTAATTTTGGCCATAACTTTTTCATAGTGGTCCAATTCGAGCGTGTTTGGACTAATTTTAGCTAATTTTTTGCTCTATTTTTTGACACCAAAACCATTTCTCTAGGTTTGTTTTAACCGAGTTATAGAGAGGGCCGCAAATGTCGTACAACCCTTTATTCCATTCTCCATGGGAAAAAACAACCCTAAAAATGATTATAAACTAGGTCAGTCTATAATTTCAAAAGTAGAGGAAAAGGAGGGCATGAGAGATTTAGGCTTATATTTCACTTCAGACTTAAAATGGGATTTTCACCTAAACATAACAACAAATAAAGCTTTTGGTGTTATTTTTTCCATTTTGAGAGGACTTAAAACACATAATCCAACAACTCTCCTTCATCTGTTTAAAACCTATGTACTACCAATTTTGGATTTTGGTTCACCCATTTTTAATCCCTTTTTGAAAAAAGATATCATGCAAATCGAAAAAACACAAAAAACATTTCTCAGAATAATTTACAAGCGTTCTCACCCGAAAGATGAAATTCCTAGTTATGAAGAGCTTTTGGCTCACTACAAAATGGATTCTCTCCAAATTCGCAGATTAAAAGCAGATTTTATTCTCTTTCACAAAATCTTATACGGATATGTTGATATTGATTGCAAAAATACCTTACTCTTCAAAAAAACGATCACTAGAAATGATGAATATAAAATTTTCCCACCTCTAGCAACCAACCAAATAAGACATAATTCTTTTTTTGTAAGAGTTCCCAGATTATACTCTGGGCTTCCTATAAATATTAGAAAATCTACCCCAGAGTTGTTCGCTAAGCTTCTAGACTCGATCAATCTGTCTCTATATCTCACAAGGCCTACCCCCGGATCATGATCTGACACAATATCGCTTTGTTTGTTTTATTTATTTCATTATTTGCTTGGTTTTGTTCGTGCATTTCCTGGACACGCCCAACTGTTTGATGGAATTTTGGGAATTTAAATTAAAAAACATTTCAGAATCGGCATTCTTGAAATCAACTTACATATGAGCTTCAAAATTTTTTTTCTATCTATTTTTTTCGGTTTTTCATCGACCCTTTTTTTCTGGTCCCTATTGGATTGTAATAAATAAAATATAATAAAATAAAATATCAAAAAAAATGTGGCTCGTTAGATTGCGCCACACGCCATCGGGCGTATAACTGGGCAATATACGCTAAGGCGTATCGCACCCACTAACAGCCAGCTTGCTCTACCAACATTTCCAGGTCCACTGCCATTGATAGGGCAATGAACCATTGGTTGTTGGAGCACATCCACTGCGCCACAGCGGCACGAGTTGACCCACTTCGAATTAGGTACCTCAAAGTGAATAGCAATGTGTTTCTCTTTGTTTCCTGCTCATAATTCCTGGCTTAGGCTCTGCGAAAAGGCATAAAAATTTAATAATTCAACTAGAAAGACATACATAATAAAAAAGTCCTAAAGGTATGATTGATCGAAAAATTGACCAACTTCTTAGGTCTTAGGAAATCGGTCCTAAATTTTAAAAGTTCTTCTCCCTCTAGGAAAAATTCTGAGCACAATTTATACCCTCCCATCCCGAAATCCTGTCCTGGCTACATCATGCCGGAGGAGACCAATGTGGAGGAGCTGAAGCAGAAGCGGCGCGAGCTGGTCGCCCCGATCCGGAAGCTGAAGAGCCGGAAGCGCCAGAAGGAGGTGGTTTGGTGTGATCCAGGGACATAATCAGCCCATCGCGGAAAACTAAAAATTTTCAAGGGGTCGAAGGAGGAAAAGGAAGCCAAACTTCTTAGGAAATCAAAATTTTCTCTCTAATGGCCTCCTAAAATACGTTGAAATTTTATTTATTTTTTTTCAATAAACTTGTTCAAGCAAAAATTGATCAAAATTTTTAAGAGAACCTATAATTTTGAAATTTTTCCCAACGTGAGCAAAAATTGGAGAATGTGTTCCTGTCCCTCCAAATTTTGAAATTTCTCCCAGCATGAGGAAAAATTGGAGAAAAAATTGTATTCCTGCCCCCTCCCCCAATTTCAAAATGCAAAATCCTGTCTACATCCCTGCTGGTGTGATCGTACAGAGAATCCTTATAGGAGGAGGAATTGGATTACAAACAATGCAACCTTTTGTTAAGGAACGCCCCGCTCTGCTGGACAAGTTGATCTCCACGGTGGAGGAGGCGGAGAAGAAGTTGCAGATGTTCCACGGGTCCAAGGAGTTCTTCGCGGACGGCGAGCTGGACGCATTCGGCAACCAGATCAGCGTGGTCAAGTCCTGGCTAGAGGCGGTCAAGCGGGAACTGGACCAGCTGCAGGACAACCAGGACGCCTCCTTCTCCACCGATGATCTCAAGACAAAGGTGGGGCTTAGGATATTTACTCCTTTTTTCCCCGAGCTTCGTCTTCAATACAAATTTGCTCTCAATCCATGAATAAAATTGGACCTATTTCTTAAAAAAATTTGGCCAACTTTTTTTCGGCTTTCTATGGCGAAATTTGGAGTTTTACTCAGGGGTCGGATATGAAAATTTTCTAAAATAAGAACATCGGGCTCAAAAAATAAGATTTTATGGCCAAAAATAAGAACATTTTGTATTTGGCTTCAAAATTAGGAAAAATTCAATTTATTCATACAATTTTATANCTTCCATACATCCAAAAATAAGGACAAATAAGGACAGAGGTCGAAAATAAGAACAAATCTTACAAATAAGAACATATCCGACCCCTGGTTTTACTATATAACGAGTAGATGCCGCCAATGAATTTTTTTTTGAAAAATTAGGCTTTTTCTAAAAAAAATGAGTAATTTTTTTTTCAAAATGGGATTTTTGGGCATTTTTTCCGATTTAATATCAATTTTAATTTCATAGATTTGATGTTTGGAGGATAACGTTAATGGCTATTTTTGAAAAAAAAAACAAAATAAATTTTTAAACTTTTCCATTCCAGACAAACTCGGTCAAGTGCGAGTCGAAAAACCTGTCAACAAAGTACACGAATGCGCTCAAACAGCGGGAGGAGGAGACGGAGAAGGCGAAGAAGATGGCCAAGGCGGAGCAGAACCAACCGCAGCAGCAGAACAACGGGGGCGGCGGGGAGAAGATGGAGGTGGGCGGGGAGCAGCAGAGTCCCGCCGGGCCGGACCTGCTGGACAGAGATGACAAGATGACATTGGACTGACTGATTAATTATTGATTGACTTCCGACATTTATTGATTGATTATTATTGATTTTTTTGGTTAAGTCCTCCTCTGACTCCTGAAATCGAGGGTTGGCCGATTTTTTTGTTTGTTTGTTTGTTTGTTCCTCTGGATTCCGTATGAAACAATACTTCTTGGTTTATTTTTGTTATTAATGGTCTACCGATTGATTATCATTGTGTTATCATTGATTGGTTGTCTTATCATGATTGGTTGATCTGAATCTGAACAATGTTCCCTTGATCACTCGGATGTTTCCAAAACCATGATCCATAGCACGAAGTACTATATAGTTCCATAAATATTTAAATGGGCCATAAAATCTGAGTCCGGAAATTCTTTTTGGAGATGTATTGTCTTTGGGGATATTTCGTTTTTGAGTTGGGGATGTTTTGCATGGTACTAGACATGGGAGTGGGAAAAAAGCTAAATACACTAGTGTGGACGGCAGACAGCTAGAAAAATATGCAGGTGAATCGTGTCGACAAAAGATTCAAATGAAGACTCGATTCTTAGGGGTGCATGTCGCCAGCCAAGACCCCATTCTTAGGGGTGCATTTTGCTCGAAATTTCGAGCATTTTCTCGAAATTCGAAACTAAAATAACTCGAAATTTCGAGTGATCGAAACTCGAACTTCGAAATTTCGTGCAGCCCTGTCTGCGGGGGGATCTTCTGCGTCGACACCAAGAGGGAGAGAGCCAGCAAGAAAAAAGCATTTCTCTTTCCGCTATTTTGTCTACCAGACACTCAGTGGTGGTGTGGCGCAGTTGGTAGGGAGTCTGCCTACAGAGCTTAAAGCAAGGGTTCGATTCCGCTTGCGCCGTATCGGCCATTACATTTCACTGCCCAACTTTTTTGATTAAATTTATAATATTAATATATGTATATGTAAAAATAATATTTTAATATATATTTTTTCTTAACACTGATATTTAAGTATAAAAAAATGTTTGCTGCTTTCGGCACCATACACCCATTGTGCTAGAACTGTGCACACAAAGAAAAATTGTTCCCTTGATTATAACTCGGATATGACAAATGTTACGAATGATTCTGCTGAGGGGAGAAGCGATGAAAATTAGTACACTCTCATTTTTCTACATATCATGATCCAAAAAAAATTTTGATGAGCAAAAAAAAAACAGGAAAAATTGCTCAAAAAACAAGGCAACCCTGGAAATGGGCAAGAACATGGAAAAAATCCGGAAAATAGGCAAAAAAAACGGCAAAGGCTTGAAAAATGGGCAGAAAAAACTTGGCAAAAGCTTGGAAAAATGGGCGAAAAACGTGGCAACTTTTCAATAGGTCTATGGTAATTTCAGCATCCTCTGAATATCAACCGTCGGAATATTTGAATATATTTTAGTTTAATTAAAAGTTGAAAATTTGAATTTAAAATAAAAATGGGGTAGTGCATGTGGGTAGACAATTATTAGCGCCAACCGGAATCGAACCGACCAATCATGTGCTTTGCAGGTTGATTCCCAACCAACTGCGCCACACTACCGCAGAGTGCAAAGCGTAAACATTTAGCCTAGCAAACTTTTAAAAATTTTTCCAGTTCGATTGGTCATTTGGTGGTCTCTTTTAACGTCGTCCTAGCACCAAGAAAAATGTACTTTCTTGTTCAGTTTTTTTTTGCAGATAGCGTTTTGCGGTAGTGTGGCGCAGTTGGTTGGGAATCCAGCCTACAGAGTGCATACAGCACGGGTTCGATTCCTTGCGCCGCTATCATCCATTACTATTCACACTACCCCATTTTTTTGGCTTAATTTATTCTCAATAAGGGTGTCCAATAGATTGAAATTTGAAATCAAATATCCAAACCATTTGTCTAGCCTTGTTTAAATCCAAAACATTTATTTACCCAAATGACTAAAACATCACCCGAACATTTTCTATCGATGTTTTTGATGTTCGGGTGATGTTTTGACCATGTTCAGGGTCAAACAAATGTGTCATAAATTTCAGAAAAATTTGTTTGGCATTCTCGGGTTTTTGTTGAAAGTGCAAATTACCATTATTAAATTTTTTTCTAAGCTCAGGTCCATTTTAAGCAAAATTTGGAATAAAAAATTTTATACTTCGCTTTAATATATATAAAAAATAATAAAAATATAAATATCTTTTTTTATTCTTTGGGGCCGCTGTAGAAGGAGCTTCAATAGCCTGGTGCGGTCCTGAAAATTAAATTGATTTTTTTGAAAATTCCTTCAAATTTTGCCTAGCAGCCGGACAATGCTCGCAGCCTCCCTTGGGTCCCTGAAATTTGGAGAAAATAATATTTCAATAATAAAATTCTTATAAAAACGATAAATGTTGCCAAAATGAAAAAATTTAATAATTAATTTTGACTATACTATATAGAAGGAAATTCATTTTCCCAGTTTTTTGTTTTTGGTAATTTCATAAAATCCATTTTTAAGATAAAAAAAAATTGAGAGCATAAATTCTGGTTTTTTTTTTGAAAATCCGTGAAGGTGGAGGTTCAAATCCCCTCTTGGAATAATTTGAGAAAAAATTGAGAGCATAATTCAAAGGTTTTTTTTTGAAAATCCGTGAAGGTGTAGGTTCAAATCCCCTCTTGGAATTTTTTTACCTATTAAGGGCTTTTTATGGATTTGCTACCGGATTACCATATTCCACATTAAACATAATTTTTCGGATCAGGAAAAATGAAGTCATAAAAAAGGGGAAAATGGACATCTAAAGTGGCAAAAATGCCGAAAAAAATAAAAAAAAAATAAGGATTAATAAAATTTACAAAAAAAAAATGGAAACTTTCTGTTCTAAATACCTGTTCTCCAGCGGGACCCGATGGTCCCGGCGATCCCGGCATTCCTGGACCTCCCGGTGTTCCTGCATCACCCGGCACTCCCTGTTCTCCTGGCTCACCAGGGGTGCCGGGGGCTGAAAACAGCAAAATCTTAAAAATTTTGGCCCTCCCCAACCCACTTCCTGGCTCTCCGTTGGGTCCCGGCTGTCCATCGGGGCCCGGCGGTCCTGATGGGCCCACCTTGGGCGAATAATCTGCAAAATTCAAATGTTTGGCATTTTTTCTAAAAAAACAGCTAAAACCTTGCTCCACAGTGCCCGGCGCGCCTGGTGGGCCCAGCTCTGCGAGGGAAAAATTTTATTTTTACAAAAAATTTCCACAACTCACCTCCAGGACCTCCGGGTTCTCCATCCGGGCCCGGTGGACCTTCCGGACCCGGAGGTCCAGGCTCTGCAGGTTGTCCTAAAATTAAATTTTTAAGAAAATTTATTGACTTTCTTTACCTGGCGCCCCTGGCTGTCCGTCGTTGCCGTTGGGCCCTGGTTCTCCCTGGGGTCCGGGCACTAAATTTTCCAACAATTATTTTTTTTCATATTTTTAATGCATTTTTGCTCAAATTTTCATCCATTTATAAATTCCTAAAAATTAATAGGTTAAGAATTGGAAATCCCATTAGAAAATTGATTTTTCTGGAGGGAGTAGATGGTCATGGCTAATGGAATAGAATAGCTTAGGGAAGGATTGGGGCAGGTTCGAATCCTCTAGAGGGAAAATTTATTTTTTATTACTTAAATTTTTTTGCAGTATCCAGACACTATGTAGGTTCCATGACAATTTTGGAAAATCAGTTTGAAAATCCGGGAAAATTTGAGGCCTCCCAAAATTTAAGAAAATCCTATAACTGTGATTTTTGAAAAATCCGAATCGTGAAAATTTTTGATGTTTGCTGCTTAATTATTGTAAAATTTTGGGGCCGTTTTTTCATCCAAAAATTTTTTTCATATTTTTACATCCATCCTGTGGCGCGGCGCATTCCTGGCACGGTTCCATATATGGTGCTGGCGCCGGCGGTGCCGCATCCTCGCCCGGAGTTCCGGCATCACCCGGATGTCCGTCGGGTCCGGGCTGGCCCGGAGCACCCTAAAAAAATTTAAGATTTTTTTTTGGATTTTTTTTCAAATTTTCACCGGCGCCCCAGGCGGTCCGGGCTCCGAGGTGCCGCATCCGCAGCATGCCGCGCGCGGTGCCGACGCATGCGCGGGCGCACTCTCTGCACCGTACGTGACGCCACTGCGTTTCCACAGACTCAGACGTCCCTATAATGCAAATAATTAATTTCAATCTGATACAATGAAACAATGAAATTCATGATTCTACCTGACGCTTCCACGGCTCCACCGTGATAGCGCGTCGCGGGTGACGCACGCGTCCGCTCGTTTCCGCCAGCACTTGCGTACGTGCCACCTGCGTAAATTGTGCCATTTAATGCGTCCACAAATGAGCCATGATTAGGATATTTCCATTAAAATAAAAATGGGCCGTATGTGTAAAAAATGCTCCAAAATGGACTTATGAGAGCAGACAAAAGCGGGAGACAAGCCAAAGATAGCAACGATTTTCAATACGAGCCAATAAAGTCCGGTTATCCCGTATTGAAAAATGTTTTGAAACGATTTCCAAAAATTTTTTAATTGCTCAAGATATATGTTTGGGTAAGAGGGTAAGTGGAGGGTGAGGCCCACACAATAAAGAGAATAAAGGCGAGCAGAGGGACGGAGACGTCAAACGCCATCCGACTATCGCTTCGAAAATTATGAGCCACTAACAGAAGCCAGAATTCCGGATTTTTCTGACGCGCATTTTTTTGGCCATTGGGAAATGGGAATCCAATAAAAAGAAAATTACAGTAGGATCAAGATCTTGATATTCCTTGGTCCAGACTCGGCCCAGGTCCGTACCAAGTCCAGGTTCAGGATAAGTGCCCAGGGTATCTCCAATTCCGGATGCGCGGTCCGGCTTCGGGTTTTCCAAAAATTACGACCTTTAATTATACCCTTGTCAAATGTATTCACAACGAGATATTTCAAAAACACCGCGTAAAATTCCCCCTGTGATCTACCACCAGCACCAGCACCTCCTGCATGATGTTCCCGCCGCGCACCGGGCACAGATGCAGTTCCGCCTGCATCTGCGAGCTCAACTGCTGGAAGTGCAGTGCGGCGAGCGGAATGCTCAGTGTGCACACCAGGCTTGCCATGGTGGCCAAGCAGACGCCGAAAATGGCCGCGTGCCGGACGGAGTCAGCTTCCGCGCGCGACGCCGCCGCGCATTGTTTGGGGTCCGCGAGCTGGTCCGTGTCCATTTTTTTGGCAGGCAATTTGTTGCAAATAAATCCAATAAATGTAAGACCTTAATAATAGTAGAGTTCAAAATTTGAGATGACCAGTACTATTACCCCCCCCCCAGGGAAGTACCAGGGGAGGGGGGGGGGGAAAGGGGGGAATTCCCTCCTCCCAAGACCCCAAAATCAAAAAAAATGAAAAGGGTCCCTCTGTTAAAAATTTTGGAAACTTTTCCGAAAATTTTTTTTTCACTAAAGGCAAAAAATTGGTCAATTTCCTTAAGAAAATTTGATAAAACTTCAAAAACGGGGACCCCCCTCCCCCAAGCCAAAATCCTGGCTACGTCCCTGCATTACCCAGTACCAGTAGTCGGGATGAGCCAGTATACAGTACCAAAACTATATAGAAGTACGGTACTGTTTTTAACGCACTTCGGTACTGTATTAAGACGAAAAGAAAAAAAAAACTAGCTTGGTAAATTTCTCTAAAAAGTTGCAACAAAAAAATCAAAAATTAGGCCATAAATGAATGAATGAATGGATGAGTGCTTTTTTGCGGCCCAAAACCCATTATATATACAGCCACTCCATTTGGACGAGCGCATTCATCATTGTTTCAAATCTACATGGACCACCACCATCAGCAAACTTAATTACAGCGTGTCTGGGCAAGCTCAACCAACTAATTGCAGGCCGTGCATGCATGCGGAACGTGCAGAAGAGAAAAAGTGTGTGTGTGTGTGTGTGGAGGTGCTAGGTCTTTAAAAAAAAAGGCCCAATGTGGGCGTTAAAAAAAAAGGCCCAATGCGGCCAATCTGTACGAAAACTTTTTTGTTAGACCAGTTAGACCAAAAGTATAAAAGGCAAAATTGTTCAGAATTTTATGCTGATTCGAATGGTATAAAAATTATTTCGAAATTCGAACAAAAAGTTCGAAAT
>LDKF01000385.1:11380-32879 GCA_001026735.1 Rotylenchulus reniformis | reverse complement strand
ATTTCGAACTTTTTGTTCGAATTTCGAAATAATTTTTATACCATTCGAATCAGCATAAAATTCTGAACAATTTTGCCTTTTATACTTTTGGTCTAACTGGTCTAACAAAAAAGTTTTCGTACAGATTGGCCGCATTGGGCCTTTTTTTTTAACGCCCACATTGGGCCTTTTTTTTTAAAGACCTAGCACCTGTGTGGAGGAGAGTGCGAGGTTTGCGAGAGAAAATGGTAATTTTGGTGCATCCCGTAGAAGAAGAACTCTTTGGACCACCCCCTAATTATGGACTGATCAGGGAACTTTTCGGGGACACGAAAAACACAATGTGTGTTCTGAAGCGAAAATGAACCCGAAAAGAGACTAGAGGGAATGGAGAGAGTGCGAAGAGGTTAGAGAAATAATGTGAATTAGCCAAATTTTTTGCGACCCATAAAGAAAGCGAGAACAACGGAAGCCAATGAACCGGGAAAATTAAAGAACAAAAATGGGCCATTTGGGGACAAATGAGCGTGAAAAACGGGAACAGAAGAACACTGATTTTTGATGCCAAATTTGGCCATTTTCTCGACAATTTCCTACTGTACACTGTTGTACCAATTCTGAAAATTCATTTTATTTGCCCACAAAATCCGTTCGGATGAGCACCATCCGCCGGTAATTTTTTGGTTATAATCCACAGGATTTTGGCCAAATTTGGTCGCCAAAGTCCACAACAATTTTCTAAACATGTGATTGTTGATTTCCGATGAATGTTTTTGGTTTGGCAATACATCTCTACTTACCCCGCAAAATCGCCCGCATCCGGCAATTTCACAGGTCATCGGCCAAATTTGGCCATTTTTCTACAGTAGGCCATTGCACTTGGTACCAATTTTTTTGAATGCTTTTGGCCATATCATCCGGTAATTTTTGGCGATAATCCACAGGATCCTGGGGCCAAATTTGTCGGCCAAATCTCACAACAATTATTCTACCGTAGCACACCGCACTTTCCATGTATCTGATGAATGTTTTTGGGCCGATACCTCTCAAGGATAAATCACCCCAACATCCGGCAATTTCACAGGTCATCGGCCAGATTTGGCCAAACTCGGGGGGATAATTATCCCCTCCCTTTGGGGTAATTATGGCCATCAAATTTCGCGGAACACATGACTGTTGACGCGCCAACAACAATTATCGTGGCCAATGTACTAAATAATCCGTGCCAATTTTGTCCCAATACATAAGCACCCATGGCAGATGGCCAATTCCAGCTATCATTTTGCTCAGTCTTTCGCAGCGAATTCCTCTCCTCATTAGTGGAATTCGGTAGACACGAAGGTATACCCCGCATGGTAAGTACCAGTAAAGCATTCTTTGCAGTTTCGTAATTCAGTTCAAACCCAATCTGAAAAACGAGTTTCATGCCACAAAAACAGACCAAAAATCCATATGGTATGATGTATGGTTGTGCAAGTACATCATACCATGACAAGACGGCAAAAACATTCTGATCAGTTTATTATGTACTAATGCAAGGGACAACAACCCAACAAATTTCCTTGTTAGGAGGGGGTACCCCTTGCTGATAGCCAAATTATGGCGCCGTGGCCAAATTCAGTTACCGGGAAATTGCACTTTGTCTCTGTCACCATTTAATCGAAAATATTTTGATGTTTTTTTTTGCTGCTGATGCTGTACCAAGAACCATGGCACACCAACGCCATGGCTCACTTTTTCACACGAACTTGGTACTTTACGCTCTTGCGGCCTATAACTTGGAGCAAAAATGCAATTTATTCCGCTCAAATTGGCACTTTTGCATTGAAATATGTAATTTTGTTGAAAAAATGACTAATTTCACCTCCCCGACCCCCGAGAAAAATGGAGATCATCCATACGGTATCGGTATTGGCGCCGAAAAGTCCCGACCGAAAGATTTTTGATTTTTTCGTATTTTTTTGGTATTTTTACCGGAATAATAAAACCCGGGAATAACCCCCTGAACGATGCCTTTGTCCGTGCCACCTTCCCCAAATTGAAATTTTGGTGAAAATTTCTCCAAAATATTCGAGTAAAAAATACGAAATTTTTTTGGAAAATTCTAAGCCTTTGCAAATCCTCTGAAATTTGGAAATTTTTTGGAAAAAATCAAGGCCAGACAAAATGATAGAAAATCTCAAGGCCTGTGAAAATTCTAGAAGCTAAGAAGGCTGCAAATTTAAGAAATAAAAACCTGTGAAATTGGAATTTAAAAAAACGAGGCTTGTGAAAAATTTAAAAGTACTTATCAAATTGGTGAGTGGCATGGAACACAAGAAAAAAAATTTCGTGTGGGCACAATTGTCCAATAATTTACCCTTCGAAATTTCCGTACCCAAGTGTCCGCAAGGTCCATAATTAAGGGGCCAAAAATGAAACAATTTTTATTTCATAGAATGGCATTTTACATTGAAAAGTATAATTTTCTTGAAAAAACTGCACCTTTCCACCCCGAGAATTGGAACCCTCGATGGTATGGGACCAAAAAATTAATTATGGACAATGGACATGTCGCCATATAAAGCACCTGTCCATCACCGCCAAACTCCCCCCCCCCCCACTCCTTACTGTGGCGAGACGCCCACGGCAAAAAAATGCCAAAACAGACTACAGTCATTGTACATAGAAGGAGCTTTGGCATTTGTATGTGTTGTGTCTTGGAACGAATTGTTTACTCCGAGAAAAAAATATTTTTCGTGGGAAAATGCCCAGGCCTACCTAATACCTAAGTAGGTATGAGATTTTTGAATCTTTTTCATAACAAGAAAACAGCATTTTGAATGCCATAGAGAAAATTACAAAAATTTTCACACGAATTTGATGAGAAAAATGCACTCTCTTCCAAACCTTGCCCAGCAGCCTGCTGGAGGTACAATGTGCCTATCGAAACACAACAATTTCCGGAAAACTTTTAAAATATATATATTTTTTATTTATAAGCTAGGTAAGTTTTTTTAGCAAAAGTTGTTCTTGACTTTCTAGCCCTACAAAAAAATTCAAAAAATCTATTCTTGATCCATTTTGGATTTTCTACCAAAAAAATCCGTTTTTGTTGCCATCTGGAATGGTCCACATTACGTTAAAAGAATTTTCACTTGACTTGGGCCCAAGATTTTTGGGCTTTCAATGCTAAGAAAAACAGCACTTTGAATGGCATACTGTAGGCAAAAAAACACAAAAATTTTCACATAAAATTCGTGCTTTTTGTATTGTGTGAAATTGAAAAATGTACTCTCCGTGTACCTTACCCAACCCCGAGATATATACACAGGTACATTTCTACCCCCGAAAAACAAAAATTTCCAGAAAGTTGGCTGTTGAAAACATATTCATAGCATGACCCTAAAATTTCAAAAAAATTCTATTCTTAATTCATTGGATTTATTCCACGCGAAAATCCACAGGTGCTTTGGTAGCGGGTTTTCTACACAGCTGATTAGTACATCATTGTCCATAATTAATAGGTTCCCCGTACATGGTGTTGCCTTCGCGGGCCAATGGCCAAAAAGCTACGTAAAACAACGCAATTTTCACTTGAATTGGCCTAGGAGTCGAGGTTTTTGGACTTGAGAAAAACAGCCCTTTGAATGGCATACTGTAGTGTATGTAAAAGCACAAAAATTTTCACACAAAATTTGTGCTTTCTGCGTTGTGTGTGAAAAGTGTGCTGCATGTGCCCTCTCCGAACCTTACCCAGCAGGGGTCGTGATGCATAAAATTCTTGCTCCGAAACACACCACAATTTTCAGGGAAATTTTTTTTTGCCGATATTTTTTGACTATAGGCTAGGTTATTTCTGAGCAAAAGTTGCCCTTGACCATTTAAATCCTCCAAAAATTCAGATTAAATGGATTTCTGCCTAAAAATCACCGTATTCCACGCGAAAATCCGCAGGTGCTTTGGTAGCGGGTTTTTTTACAGCGGATTATATCACTACACAATTGTCCATAATTAATAGAGCTCCTAATTCTTAATGGCCCAAAACTATATAAAACAACGCAATTCTTACTTTCCGAGATTTTTGAACTTTCTAAGTCAACAAAAACAACACCAAATCACAAAATTTTCACACACGTATTTGGCATTTTCTGTTTGCTTGGCCAACCGAATAAACTACTAATAGGTATATTTTTTTGCTCTCTCTCTACCTCTTCTTGACCTTTTCAGTTTGTTGGAATATCCTTGGAAATTAAAAAAATTTTTTTTTCAAAAAATTTCGAACAATCGAGTTTTTCTCGGAAATTCCAAAAAATTAAAAAAGTTCAGCTTATTTGAACCATTTGGCGAACATCAAATTACGCACATTTCCTATTAGAATGGAAATAAAGGAATTATTTTTTAAAATTAAATTGGCCTAATTAAATCACCGCTTCCTTCATCCAAATTAGTCGATTTTATTATGTATTTTTTATTATTATGGCAAGATTATTAGAAAAAAACAACGATAATAATTTATTGCCTTCCCCCTCAATAATCACATAAATGGCATTTTATTTTTGGCACCAAATGCCCCTGAGACTTGGTTAGGTGGGTTATTGGAACGAATACTTCCTTTTATGTACATACAACAAGGCTGAGCAGTCGCTTTATTAAAAATCGTCCAAAATTAAAAAAAAAATTAATCCAAAATCATAAAATTTATATTTTTGGCACTTTCTGAATCTGAACTTTATTTATAGTATAATGCCGATGAAATAGAGTAGGATGGGGTAGGCCAATTAAGCCTGAAACTTTTTTTTTAAAAATTTAGCTGGGTAAAATTTTTAAATGTTCGATTTATAATAATTTTTGGAAAATTAAATTCGAGAAAATATTGGGATTTTTGTTGGAAAATTTTTTGTCTTTTTAAGTCATGCTATACCATTTAATTATATTTTAAAAAATTTCGGTTTTTGATTAGCCAAAATGCATTTTTAACGCCTTGGCGCTGGCATTGCACTTTTTAACAACCCCTTGGGGTTGGAAAATTTGTTTTTTTTTAATTTATAGGTTTAAATCCACCATTTTTGCAAAAATTTTCAAAAAAAAATTCCCCGTATAAGTCATCTATCGTATGGTAATTTTTGACGCTGAATCCGATTCTGAAGGTCACTTTTTAACGCTGATGTCAAAAATTTTTTTCCTGAAAATGTTTGTTTTGAAAATTTTTGAAAAAATGGTGGACATAAACTGGAAAAAGTACCGTTTTTTCACACTTTTTAAGCTAAAGAAATTTGCACTTTTGTTCTGTGTAAATCTAAGCAATTAGGCAGGAAATTAATTGTTGACGGATGGACTTCTAACAAAAAGTTCAATTTCCTATCGAAAATCCTCGACAAAATGCAGATGCACTATTCATTTATTGGCCTTTGTACTCTGTTGGATTTTCATTCGAAGTAAAAAAATAATTAATCTTTGGAGTGAAAAAATGACTTCTTATTGGCCAATATAAAAGCCGCATTTTTCCAAATATATTTTTTAATTTTTTTCTTCTCATTTTTCGCCATTTTTGTACTTTTAATGGGTCCATTTACATTGTAAACGAGGAACCAACCATTCAAAGTTTCCGTGACCAACAAAACCAACACCCCATACACGCTGATGGGAATTTTGTACGATTTTTTTTTTGAAAAATATCAGATTGGAAATTCAACTTTTGGCCTCGGAAACTCTCGTGCCAAGGGTCACACATAGGCACATAGCATTGGCCAACATGAAATCCTTTGGATCCAACCTGAAAAACTCACATACTTTTAAGTGTTTTTTGGATGAAAAATTTCAGAATTTTTTTGCCAAATTTTTTGTCCGAGGAAAATGGGGGGGGGGGCAATGAATTTTTTGTTCTTCACATTATTGTGGTGGAAACTTCGTGCGAAAAAACGTCATTTTTTTTTGTAAAATGCTTCCAAAGTCACGAAAATTCAATTTTTAGTCCTCCGAAACTTTCGCGGTAAAGGTCAGATAGGTATTTGGACTTTACGGATGGTTTTCTTTCGAGTCCAAAATTAAAATTTTTTTTCTCTAAAATTTAAAGTTGTCGCAAGGTAAAATGGAATTTTTGGTCGGCATCCGCCGATAGGAAAGGTGGGCGCTACTGGAAAGACAGTCAGTTTTGAGACTCAAAATTTTTTGTTTGGCCGGTACTCAATTTTCATGTTGTCTATATCATTTTACTAGGGTACTTTTTGACGCTGAATCCGATTCTGCTGTCCACTTTGACGTAATGCGTCATTCTGACGTCACTTTTTGCCGTTGACGTCAAAAAAAATTTTTTTTGAAAAGATAAAATATGCACAGCTGGTATGCCGCATGTAGAACCCGCAAAACAAATATAATCTATAGCCGACGTATTACGTCAAAATAGACGTCAGAATGGGATACAGAGTCAAAATTACCCCGTAGTAGATGATTTTACGGGAACGTCAAAAAGTAAAGTCAGATGACGCATTACGTCAAAATTGACGTCAGAATCGGATACAGCGCCAAAAATTATCCCCGGGAAGTCATTTGTTCATAAAAAATAAAAATGAGTCCCGGGACTCTAAAAGTGTTAGAGTCCCAAAACTGAATGTCTTCCCAGTAACGCCGAAAGGTGTGTTCAATTTCAACCGAGTTTCCCAGTTTTTCACACGCCATCCGATGAAATTCAAAAATTTCCGACAATTTTTTTGCGATACCCGTCGCGTATGGTTAAGTGGATGTTTGGCTAACTTTCATAGTGTCATACCTGGTTTTTATTCCAATCAATTTCCTCATTTTTGCTGGCTTTTGGCCCCAAATTTGGCCGATGTTTACCCCGCCCACCACTGGGAATATTGCGGAAATAAATTCCCAAAAATCCGCCGCTGTTTTCCTGATCATTAGGGACCATTTGTGAAAATTCGCCAAAAAATATTAATGCCATAAATAAGTGCCAAAAACAGTGCGGAGGAGGCCAAAATGAGGAACCAAAGTACATGTTGACCATCTAAAAAGAAAGGACACAGGGTGGTCGTCTACCCCTTCCCCGGTTTCCGGATGTTATTTTCACTGAAATTAGGAGAATTTTTTTTTTTTGAAAAAATTGCCTATAAATTCGCTTAAAATTGGCATTAATTTAGAATGGTAATTTGGATCAGTGAGAGCCAAACATTTGCCAAACATGGCACTTTTTAAAAGTAAATTCGAGAATCAAACATCCAAAACATTAGCTTGGGGGGTGGGTCTACAACACATTCTGAAAGTTTCAAAACATTTCGTTTATCCGAACATGGTCAAAACATCATCTGACCATCAAAACATCAAAAAAATGTTCGGATGATCTTTTGACCATGTTCATATGAGCAAAAAAATTTTTTTTTTGAAACTTTCAGATGTTTTAACCCGTCAAGCTATTTGTTTTGAGTTCTGTTCCCGATTGTTCAATAGATGTTTGGCCCCAGATTCAGTTCCGGCTGCAATTCAGAATTGGCTACAAAACACATAAACTGTAGAACAATGCATTCAGAAGTTTAAATTACCTATGTTTGTTTCGAATGAACACTTTAAAAAAACGATTGATCCAATAACCAAAAAATAAAAATTTTTCAAAAAATTAAATTATGAATTTTTTAATGGAATTTAGAACAAATGTTTCCAATGGTCTGCTGAACATGTTCATCCGGCCCATTATGAATTCAGCAAATATAATAAAGGGCATTGGAATTTTTGATGCGCAGGAAATTCGTCCATCAAAAATTCACCCAATTTTCCCATGGACATATTTTGCTGGAGCCCCTTGTTCAACCCTTTTAATTGCAAAACTTTTTCTTTCGAATTTTTCCGCTATTTGTGGGCTTTCAAAGTTGAAATCCAGGCATAATCAGCAAAATTTTTCGTGATTTTTAATTTTTCTTTTTGGAAACTTTTGGCCTTTCTCTCGCTCGCTCTCTCATTTTCTCTTTATCCTTCACTCATTTATTGGCCATTTTCCATTTATAAATTTTTGAAAATTTTATTTTATTTTTAAGTTTGTTATGTTCCAATAGGAAATTTTTTCCACAAAAGTTTCCCAGAATTTTTTCCCATTTTCTAATGCAATTTTCGAGTATTTCTAACCTTAATTTTTTTGGATGTTAGAAAATAAATTTTTAGGAAAACTATCTTGAAAATGCTTCCGATTCGCCTCGTCATCGAGCTGAACTCCAAGTTGTCCCTGCTGTTCGGCGGTCTGCTGAACACCCTGCTCATCTGGCTGGTCCAGGCCAAAACGCCCAAAGAGATGATGGTGCTCCAGGGGGCCTAGTTTTCGATTTTCCCCCTTCAATTTTGTTCCTGGATTTTCAAAAAATTCCCGCGAAATTTTTTCGCCCAAATAAAATCCTAAGGACATCATATTGTGACGCACTTTTTGGTGCATCGAATGGCAATTCAAAAATCTCATGGGTTACAGATGAAAACTCATAGAAAATCCGAATTTTCCGTAAGGAAGCCTGGCCGAATGGTTAAAGCCATAGTTTGGCGAGACCTAGGATGTTGTTAGTTCGAATCCCTTCGTGGGAAACATTTTTTCATGTCCTATACGCCTAGTTTTTCTATGAATTTCCTCCAATTTTTTTTCAGGTGTACAGTGCAATTCTGCTCCAAGTGTGTATCTCGGACCTGATCAACTTGATCATCAACGATGCCGTGCAGCCGGTAAAAAGGCGTATACATATTTAAATTCACCGTATAAATATTTTATAAAATTGGCGTAAGTTATTTTTATTCCATTAAAATCAATTTTGAATAAGAGCCAATAATCTCATTATAATTAACCTTATGAATACCTGTTTTAATCTTTAATTCGTAAAACAAGACCTGATTATACGGGTAACAGATACTGCTTAAACCTTAAAAGGTTACGGGTAATAAATTCTGTTTAGAACTTTTCAGGTACAGGTTTTTAATAGACTTATAGTGGCAATACTGTTTAACAGATGCTTTATTTTTCTCTAATAAGACAATCCCCCTATACTATTCATCAGTCACGAAATTATCCAAGATGAAGTAGTGGAATATTCCCAAAATCTACTTTCTAAATGGCAATGTTATAGCTAAAAGTTCTCCAAACAATTTCATTTTTTTAATATTCAAAATCTGAATTTTTCTCATACTTTTCTGGGGGCTCCGGGGGCTGGGGAATTATAAATATGGACATATTAGGCATCTATGACAAGTCCAATGTCTGATATACACATCATCCATGATCATGCTTCATAGATTGTGCTGATCTCCAACGGGGAGGTGATGGTGGTCGCGTGTGGGCTGGCCGGCAAACTACCGTACCCCTGGAATGCCATCGTCTACTTCTTCTGGCTGTACTTTGCCTACTTCGCCATGATCGGCATCGTGGTCCAGTTCGCCTACCGATACATGATCCTGTGCAGGTACTGTAGGCCCAATACAATAATAATTTTACTTTTTGAGATTTAATCATGGCTCTACAATCCATGGGCCCAGGGTAGAGAATATGGGAAATCAGAAGGAACTTATCGTATTTCCTCTAATAGAGGCCCCTGAGCTTGTATTTTTCAAAGCCCTCCGTATGAGGCCTTCTATTGGACCTCTATTAGAAGGGAGGCTTATATTTTTCAATCCCCTCCTTCTAGGCTTCTAGTAAGTCCTCCTTCCAATAATCTCCCCTCTATAATAAGTCCCATCCCCCACTGGAAAAATAAGTCCACCATTCCAAAAAGTCTCCCGGGGAGTAATCCATTTTTATTTGTTGAGCTTGGCCAATTTTTTTTGAACTCATGAGACGCTCCCCTCCCCACTTAAGAGATGATGAGATTCAAAAATAAATCCTCTCCTCCCAAAAAGTCGCTAAGTCCCATTCTCTAATAAGTCCCCCTCTATTGGAGGGAGTTGAAAAATAACTCCCCCGGGGACTTATTAGAGGTTAATACGGTATATTCTGCTCACAGGGAGAACAAGCACTCGTCCCTGGTGTACTTCGCCATGGTGGGCACCACCGCGTTCATCGAGGCCCTGCTGTTCGGCTCCCTGTGGCTGCTGTCCTACCCGGCCCCCGATGCCCGGGTCCAAGACCCCAAGCTGTTGCACCTGCTGGACCACGACGAGCTGATTGGCGTCAATGGAACGCAACTTCAGGAAGTGCCCTCGGAACTGCGTCTGACGTTGAAGGGCGAGAGCGTAAGCCTTTTCTGTTATGCACTTTATACAGGGTATAACTGGAGTACAATATTATACTTTATACAACTTTCATGATAGCATGTATTTTATAAAATTTTCTTGTATAGCCATAACCTGGACGTCCGACCTTGTCATCTTAGTTATCTTGGCATTCTACTAGTTAAGTATGGCAAAAATGATGTTTCTCGGACATTAAGTTAATCCCAGTCGGATGGAGACTATCGAACCAAGTCCATCCCTCCTCTCAAATTTATCAACTAATGCCATTCACTTTAATCCATCTTTTAGAATAAATTATTATCAGATTATAAAGTTTTTTTATTTGTGGTGAACAAGACGAATTTTTGATCATGGTCGGGCATATTTATTTTTGGTAATAACACAAAAAAGTATTTTTTGTATGGGGAGGAATTGTCAGCTAGAGAAGCACAAGACCCATGCACTCACTCGGTTTTCTCTGATTTCTCTACCCCCCCTCTCTCTCTCTCTGTCCTACACTATTTCGCCACTTAATCCATCTTTTAGAATAAATTATTATCAGATTATTTTAGATTATAAAGTTTTTTATTTGTGGTGAACAAGACGAATTTTTGATCATGGTCGGGCATATTTATTTTTTGGTAATAACACAAAAGTATTTTTTGTATGGGGAGGAATTGTCAGCTAGAGAAGCACAAGACCCATGCACTCACTCGGTTTTCTCTGATTTCTCTACCCCCCTCTCTCTCTCTCTGTCCTACACTATTTCGCCACATTTTTCAGCGTTCTGCCCTGTGGATCCTGTGGCATCTGTGTTTCGCCGCAATCCCGATCGGCGGCTACGTGTTCGTGATCCATGCCGGCCGATTGATGGTCAAATTCGTGGATGACAGTCTGAAAAGGGCCTCAAAGGGGGTGGGGAAGCGCCAACTCAAACACGCGGAGCTGAATCGACAGATGACGCTGAACTTGATGATCCAAGTACGGTATTCTCCTCTACAGTATCACATTTGCTATTCATGATACAGTACCCATTAGGGACCAAGCCGGATCCGGAATTGGCCCGATTTTTTTCTTGGGATACGGGATCTGGATCCGGCCTTTTTGAAGGTTATCAAATTTTTCAAACCTTGGGGTTTTCGGAATTCGGGTTCAGGATCCGGCACGAGTGTGTCTCTACAATCCTGTGTCGTATTTTCCAAAAAATCTTCACTTATAACTCGATTTTAACCGAATACAGGGTCCAGTCCGGCCTTTCGATTTGGTCGAAATTCTCCAAATCCAGGATTTGGCCCGTGTATCTAAATATTAGGGTCCGGTGTCCCGTTTTCCAAAATATTCGCTCTCTAGTATTTATTCTACAGTATCATTCACACCTTTCTGTATTCTAC
Organism: Rotylenchulus reniformis; assembly: GCA_001026735.1. Taxonomy (NCBI): domain Eukaryota; kingdom Metazoa; phylum Nematoda; class Chromadorea; order Rhabditida; family Hoplolaimidae; genus Rotylenchulus; species Rotylenchulus reniformis. Next base: position 21,357 of record LDKF01000385.1, on the reverse strand, counting down.
AGTATCCATTCCTTTATTTTATCCTCTTATTTTGCCCATTCTAGGCCTGTTTGCCCCTGCTGTCCATCTTCTGCTGGGGCGCCTGCGCCTATGTGTGCATCTTCGGCCGTGTGATGAACGTGGAATGGTAGGGATTTTTTTCAAAATTTTCGTCGTTTTCACAAGAAATTCGACCATTTTTGCATTTTACAAAAATGGCTTTTAAATTTCGTCAAAATTCACCCAATTTTTGTGGATTTTCACCAAAAGACTTCAAAAGTACCCTAGTATCTACAGTACGTGTACTTACGACCATGTATTCTCTACTGGGTTTTCCCTTATCCGTGTTTATTAAACAGTACCGGACTATATACAAAAACAGTACCATAATATGAATTTTTCTACGTATTTTTGATGCGGTATACTTGATCAAGAGATTCAAGCGTGCTAAAATTTATTTTGATAATTGATTAAAACCAATCTCTTCAAAATTGAATTTGGATTTCCGTATTTCAATTTTTCGTTTAACAAGTCCTTACGAAAATTTTTCACTAACATTATGGCCATATTCACCTTATTTTTATTGAGTTATCCAAAAATCTTGCCAAAAATTATCGATTTTGAATCTGATTTTCGAATTCTTGAATTTGCTGAAAAAGTTGAAAAATTAAAAAAAAAGCCTGAAATTTTCGGTTTCAATTTCTTGAACTAATATACAGGTACTTGAAAATTCTCGAAAAATCCAATCTTGATGCTGCGATCTCCGTTTTGGACCATTTTCCTGAATTCCCCCNCCCCCCCCCCCCCCCCCCCACAGGTTCAACGTGTTCTCCTCCCTGACCGCCACCCCGGTGCAGTGCTGGATCAGCGTGTTCAACCCCCTGGTCACCATCCTCACCGTGATGCCCTACCGGCGTGCCCTGCTGAACGTTTTTCGCTCACGAGTCGGCACATCCGGCGCCGTGTTCACCACCTTTGGCACCACCGCGTCGTCCGGTGAAGCCGGCGGTGCCGGAGGCGGAACCGGAAGGGGCGCAAAGGAGTGATCGATGGATGGATGGATGGATCGATAGTGATCGGAAGGAATAAAATGATGATCTCTGATCAATTTTTTGGGAAATGATCTCAATTTACTCCTTTTACATCCTATATTTATACCTTTTTTATTATCCGATGAGAACTTGATCCAACTAACAATGGAGGGCGTTAAAAAAATGCCAATGCAAAGGCTTGGCCAAAAAACTTTTTAAAGAATTAGGAATAGGCCGTAAATATAAAAAGGCATTATGCAGAATTTTATGCTCTATCTTTTGGGGTTTCTAATTTTCCAAATCGGCTAAAAAGTTCGCAATTTTTCCGAAATACACAAATAAATATTTTTTCACAAATTTTTGAACTTTTTGTCCGACTTTGCATAAAATTAAATTTTACATGATGGCTTTTTATATTTTCATTCTAACAAGTCTCAAAAAAGGGTTCGGCCAAAATTTTGCATTTGGCACTTTTTTAACGCCTAGCACCGGAATGACCCATCGATCGATCCATGGAAAGTGATCGGAAGGAATGAAATGATGATCTCTGATCTATTATTTGGGAAATTATCTCAATCTTCTCACCCTCTTCATCTTCAATATTTATGCACTTTGCCTATGATGATACATATGAATTTGATACAAACAACAATGGGATCATGAAAATCGGATCAACACCAATCATAGGATGATCAGAATGAGAAATGTGGAAAAATGATCAGCAGGATGAGAGCAGGGTGCCGAGCTATTTGTATGAAAAGTGCCAATGATCGGTGACGATTGGGAAATAATGATGAATAAAATGTTAATAAAATAAATTGGAATATTATTAGGGGTTATTTTTCTTAAAAAAATAAACCTTGGTCTGATGCCGAATGTTATATTGTAAATTATGAGAAAAAAGTGTAACCACTTACATACCTAGATAGGATAGAATCAATCATGCTATGAAATTTGGACAAATTTGAACAGAATCTTATTATGGTATGTAAAACTTATCAGGCTAAATTTAGATAAAATTCTGGATGAATTTGAAATGAATCTTGCTATGGCCTTATAAGTTTTATCCTCCCACCAAATGACTAACTAAACCCAGTGATTTATGAAAATGGAATATGTTAGCTGCCTTATTAGTATTTTTCGATTTATTAATCTCTTTTAGTTCATCTCCCAGCCCCTTCTCGTCATTCTTTGCTATTGCTAGAAAATTGTCTATGGATATAATGACATAAATTTCTATATGGATGGATAGAATCAATATTTTATATTTTATATGCCTTCATTCTATAGCATATATATTTGGCATATTACATAATTGTGATTAGGCATCACGAATATATGTTATACATGCATATACTTAGGGTGTAAACTAAGTTCTGACCCCCTGTCATTGGACCATTTTAAAAAATTCATAACTTTGCTATTTTGCCACCAATTCTCTTGCACTCTTTTTTATATTGTAGAATAAATTGTACTTAATCATTTTTACAAGAGAAATTAATTCTATTCCATTATTAAGAAAAGTTATGATTTTTTATTTAAATACACCCAAAATTGGCAGCCTACCATATTTCTTCTATAGTCTCTATATGGCATATTCCATAAAGATAGAAACCCAATAAGTTATGAAAAATATAGTCAAAAGGACCCTCTTTTATTGCACCAAAAAGAAAATTTTTATTCAATACAAAAAAGCGTAATATGAGGTCACTAAAACCCCTCAAAATTTGTGGCATTTTCTGGGGTCAAAATGAGAATCTCGACTTTGAGACTTTTTCAAATGAGTAAACCATTGTGATTCAATATTATGGTGTTCTATTAAGTAGAATATTTCAAAAATTCAATTCTTTTAAGTTATTTTTGTCATTTTTACTAAGGAATGTTTTTTTGGAGGGTTGACTCAAAATCAATGTTTCAAAAAGATCCACAATAAAAAATTGAATAGAATTTTTTTGGCAGCTCATTTTTACCCAGAATATACAGAAAATTGTGCTCTATCAGAATAGCTTTTGAATTGCTTCTCTAACTCATTTCATTGATGAGAAAAACTTGTCCCAATTTAACCATGTCGATAATGACCTCTGTTAATCTTTTGCTTCAAAAGTTTCCAAAATTTAACCAAGGAGCTTTGATTTTTTCCACAAAAAATGCCAATATATTATAGATAATAATAGTGGAAATTTGGATGGATGGTTAGATTTAAGTTGATTTTTAAAAAAATATTTTAATAAAATCGGTGAATGGGGGTCAGAACTTAGTTTACACCCTAAGTAATATCTAATTAATCAATTAAAAATTGCAGAAAATCTAAGAATAAATATCGTAAAAAACATTAAGACATATTCACAAAATTATTTTAGTAAAATATAAATTTTATTCGTTTTCTAAATAATGGACCTGGGTATTTTGCTTTTATATCCTTATGACTATGAGGTTCGAAAATGATCAAAATTCAACATATTTCTTGCAAATTTCTATTTTCACCCTTAAAATTGTTGAAATCCCAAAAATTTATAAATATTATTTGTTAATTTGAACTTTATATTTAGCATCAAAATGATGTCCTCGATATTGGTCATCTTTTTATTTTCTACCAGTGGAATACAACTCTCCGATGGTACCAAAAATACGGTAGCCATTGCATTGGACAATTTAAATCTAGAATTTGGCGCCAAAGTGCAAGACGAGTACCGTAACCTGGTAGAACATCATGATTGGCAGAACACCCTAAGGCACGATCCGGCAATGCAACAAGTGGTGGAAAGCCTGATGAGCCAAATAAATGATGCGCAACATCGGACAAATGGTCATGGTAAGGTCATATGGTAAGGTCATGATATTTACACAAAAATAAGTTAAAGAGTGAAGCAAACACCTTGGTTTCCAAATAAGCCAGGCCTATGAAAATTTTCGAAAAATCCGAACCTTCAAAAGTTTGAATGTTTCTGATTTTGGGTCAGCCATGGCAACAAATTTGCAATTCTTGTAAGAATAATAGACATACAATGTGTCCATGGTCTTCATTTTTATTAGCACAATAGCCACTAAAAATTAAAATAATTTTTTTATTTTATGATTTTTTAGTTTTTATTACAAGACTTTTGATTCAATCTCTCTAGCACTAATTGGGAAAATAATTTTCTAACTTGTAGAAGATTCATTGTTGGCCACATCACTCAAGTCCAAGTTGGCCTATGCCGTTTTGTTCATGGCCAAACGGCTCCGAATCCCCATGGAAGAACTGCGGAAGATCCGGCAATCGGAAAAAAGTGATCAGAGTGATCAGGACCAAACGAGTGATCAGCTGATCGAATTGTTGAGAAGTGAAAAATGCAATAATGATGGCCGGAAGAGAAAACGAAGGATTCTGCAAATTTTATGGAGTGTGGCCAATGATGACACAAATTTGGCATCCACATCATCATCTTCTTCATCATCGAGAAAGGGTAAAAAATGTAGAATAGACTAATGTCACGTGTGGGTGCTAGATATATTCCAAAATTTAATCAAATTACAACTTTACATAATGTCCTCATTTTGGAATAAACATACCATTTTTTAAAAAGATTCTCTAATCGCGGTTTTTTCACTTTTATCCAGTTGATCACTAAATCGATAAATATATTTTTTTTTCAAAATTTTAGCGTCTTTTTGAAAAATTGCATTAGTTAAGTAAAATATAGAATATTTGAGATGTGGGGCACTTTTATTCCAACTTTTTTGGCCACATTTTGTGATTTATAATCCATTAAAAATCCTGGCGCATGTGAATGTGTAATGACCATTGAATTGTAAGAAGATTTTTTGAGATTCTTCCAACAATCTTGATTCATCATTGTTGAACGCTAAAATAAGTCCAATCTCATTACTTCGAGCCAGGGTTGTCGCGGTCAACAAAATTTTCGGATCAGATTTTGGATCAGGAAAAATATCGGAATTCGGATAACCGGATTTTTCGGATCAGGAAAAGCATCGAATTTAAGATCATCCGCGCCAATCCTGCTTTGAACCCATCATTTAGCCCGACGAAAAGCGGATCGGCGGCATCGGAGGCGCAAGAAGCGTGCCCTGGATGTTACGTATCTGACGCTGATGCTGATCGTCTGCCTGATGTGGTTCATCAACTGGCTCATCCAATGCTACCAATCGGTTCGAACAATGAGCTCCGAAGAGTTGCCACTAACAGCAGCACCAAGTCCCGCCGATGGACAGCAGCAGGAAATCGTGTCGGAACACGGGGAAGCTTGTGAGGAGGGGGAGGAGGGTTTTACGGAATCTGACACGGAATTACCAAAATTTAGGCTGTAAATATAATTTGGGTCCCGAAATTTAAACCTCAAAAGGAAAGTAGTACAGAGGCCCCCCCCTATATTTTGGTATAAAATTTATTACAAATTCGTCGGAAAAGTTCAAAATTTTTCGAACCCAGAGGATGTATCAAAAATTAAAAAAAAATCAAAATTTTTCAAGGACAATTTTTCAAGGATATTCGGGAAAATTTTTTTTGAATGCTAAAGATAGATCTTATTTTTTTTTTAATTTTCTGGGAATTTGAACAATTTTGGAGCTTTATAGAGACAAATGTTGCAGCATGGTAAGGAGGGACCATGTTAAGGCACATTTTCATGCCAAAAAATAGTTTTGTATTTTCGCAAAACACCATCTTTATACCTTGAGCGCACTTTGTTGTCTCATAGGAATTACGTGACATGATTGGTTGTAGCTAACAAATCCAGATTCCACGTCCTTAAACCCACAGAACATGTATTATCGCAGAATAATAACATTATATGCTACTAAATAAAAAAATAAAACGTATTCTTCAGACGTGGAAGCCTTCCGAAGGTTGCCCAAATTCCATGTGAGTGCGGAGAACCCGTGGGATTGCAGAATTTGTTTGGGCCAAATAGAAGCCACAACAGCGGTGATACCGTTGCCGCCATGCAATGTAGGTATAGAAAATGGTTTGCCATGCATATACCGTATTTCCTGTATTAGGACCCCCGGGGGTCTTATTTTCAATCCCTCTTCAGAGGGAGATCTATTACATGGAGGGGACTAATTGCAGGGAGGGGACTTAATACAGGAAATACTATATATTACAAAGAGTGGAAACTAATTACAGGGAGGATTTGTTTTTCAACCTAAGCCATGACGAGGGAGGGGGGAGGGCACTATTTTTCGACCCAATTTTTGAATGATAGAATGGGCGGTAAATATTTTCGTGGTAATACATAATTAGTAGAGAGTCAAATTAATCATTGATGGTGACCTGTCATCGAATTATAATGCCAATAATTAATTGCAGAGAAATCGATTTGGAGCTAGATGAAAGAGAGAATGATAGCGAAGATTCCATTGAATTCCTGAATTTTTTTTTTATTTCTCCGTATATAAAAATTTAAATTGATAGGACCCTAGGTCTTAATTCAAGGGGGGTATTTATTTTTCAGCCCCTCTTCAGAGGGGAAGGGGGTTTATTTTAGAGGGGGGACTAATTGCAGGCAGGGGTGCCAACTCAATTCTCGAAAAACATGGCAAACTCCCAGAAAAACATGGCATTTACATGGCAAAATTTTCCAAAAAACATGGCATTTACATGGCAACTTTTTAAGCAACAAAAATTTCAAAAATAACATTTATTACTCGCGCTCATACATATTTACCTGCATTTCTTTCCATTATCCAAAAACTTTTTTAAAAAGGGAATCCATCTTCTGAAGTATGGCGGCGGCCCCGATAGAGGATAAATTTTTGAAAAAAATTATAAATTAAATTTTTGAAAAAATATAAATTTTTGAAAAAAATAGGCTTTAGGATAAATTTTTGAAAAAAATTAGGCTTTTCCCTTAAGAAAATTGCTCGTTTTTTGTTAGTATTCTTAAACAGAATTCATTTTCTTGAGAGGTGGCGGCGGCGGAGAAAATTTTGAGAATTTCAGCTCTCTCCCTTAGGAAACTTGACTATTTTTTGTCATTCATTTTTTTAAGAACTAACATTGTACTGAAGACGCTGGCGCCGGAGAAAATTTTAAAATTTTACGCTTTTTTCTTAAGAAAATTGGTCAGTTTTTTGTTTTAAATTCATTGTAATGGAGATGTCGGCGGCCCCGATAGGGGCCGCCGGAGAAAATTTTGAATTTTGGCACGATTTGTATCAAGAAATTTGGTCATTTTTTCAACTTTTCTTTCAAATCCTTGAAAATCAAAAAACATGGCTAAAAACATGGCAACTTGAAAAACATGGCAAAAAACATGGCAAATTTTCAAAAACATGGCATTTGCCATGTATACATGGTAATTTGGCACCCCTGATTGCAGGGGAGAGTTAATACAGGAAATAGGGTAATATCTATAATACCGTGTATTATATTTTTCAGCACTTCTTCCACACCGATTGCATTGAAAAATGGTTTGTTTTTTTTTAATTTTCTCTATTTATTTTATTATTTTATTTTGAGGCTGATAGGGTTCAACACTTGTCCCATATGTCGTGCCAACATCTTTAAGGCCCGCCAAAATAAACATTCTGCAGGTGCGTCTATAGGAATACCGTATTTTCTCTAAAATTAGACAGGATTCTTATTTTTCAATTCCCCCCTCAGAGGGGGGTTCTTATTTTAGAGGAAATACGGTATATGAATAATTTTTTTTGCTCTTACAGTAGAACCAAATTTCCCGCAACAACCCACCAGCTATGGCACTTTCCAAACGGTCAATGTACTCCGTCATGCGGATGATATGGTGTAGTGAATAGAAGCCATGATAGTATGCGGAATAGAAGGCATGAATATTCGATTTATTTATGAATTTATCAGTTTGTTGTTTTCCTACAAATAAAGTTGAACTGCCCTTTTTGGCCTATAATATCATTCACTACAAGTATGAAAGGTGCGGAAAAATAAGTTTGATTTTTGACCTTTTACTTTTTTCTGATTTTCTTGGAATTTTTTTTGAAATGCTTCGAAAATGTTCACATAAAAAGATTTTTTTGAGAATTCGGGAAAATTTTAATTTTTGAAGGAAATCAAAAAAAAAGTAAAAGGTCAACAAATCAAACTTAATTTTCCGCAAATTTACACTTTTACAAATATATGTTTTCTGAAATCTGGCTGACCATAACGGCGGTTGATCCGCCGATGACCCCCCCCCCTAAAACACACCGGAAAATTAAATTAAAATAATCTTTTTTCTCGAAACTTTTCCATATATGTATGGGCCTCCGGTTTTTTGCATATAAGTTAGAGAAAGAGATCTCTGGGAAGGTGTAACTCCTTTATGACAATTCCTCATTAGGAAATCAGGCCTGTGATTTTTTAAATTTATGTCTTGAGAACGGTGCTGGGACGTTAAAAAAACCGTAGTTCTGTACTAAAACTTTTTTGTTAGACTTGTTAGACAAAAAGTATAAAAGGCAAAATTGTTCAGAATTTTATGCTGATTCGAATGGTATAAAAATTATTTCGAAATTCGAACAAAAAGTTCGAAATATCCCCTAAAACCCGTATTTTGCAGTATATATTATGTGTCAGAGACACTTAATATTCGTTTTCTCTGCGCTTTTTTGCACTATCTTATTAGAACTTTGGATTTTCCCCATTATAGGGTCGATCGGTCACCCCAAAAGTATTCATTTTTGGCGGGGAATTTACCCAAGGATATCATATATTTATTGATTGTTTTTCGACACATTTTCCGGATGAAATTGTGAACTTTAATCAATTTTGAATAAAATTGAATTGGCCATTTTCGGACTGTAATAATCCCTTATAAAATAAATTGATAAAAAAATTATAATTTTTATGTAGAAATTTGATAATTTTCAGGTGAGACTAGGATTCGCATCGAGACGGGTTCGGGAATCCTGATTTTATTCTCGAAAATTATTTATTTTTTTTTGTGTTTTCGAGATTATTTTATAGACAAGAATCGACTACAATTCGAGGTTAAAAGGGCATCACACAAAACAACAATTAGGATTAGGAGTTAGGGCGTTAAAAACCATTAAATGGCCCAACAATCCCATATTTTGTTTTTAAACCCAAATTACCGTATTCCTCTAATAGTATAAGCCCCTATAATTGAAGGGGTCCCCGTGAAGGGGTTGAAAAATAGAGGGGCCTCTCCAATTGAAGGGGCCCCCCTTTGAGGAGGTTGAAAATTGAAACAATAGAAGAGGCCCCCTCTATTAGAGAGAATACGGTATGCCAAAAGTCCAAAAAGCAAAAAAATATGCAGAAATTAATGTTTTGATAAAAATATTACCGATTTTCCGAGAAAAAATTTGAAATTTTAAAGGAAATCCATATTTTTCCCAAAAAATCGAACACAATTTTGGCATAGTGTCACTTGAAGTTATGGCATATTTTGGTTGTTATGTATGTAAGGCCATTTGTCGGTTTTAGAGGTGCCTTTTCAAGAAAAAAAAACAATAAAATATGGGGTAAAAATTTGTTTAAAAAACAGTATGAAAATAATTGTGGTAGATCACTCGGTTATATAACAATATAAAATGATTTATAATTGTTAATGGAAGGATTATTATGACCTTAAAAATCTAACAAAAAATGTATTTATCGTTTTTTTAACCGAATCATACCCATGAAATAGGTATGCCATTTTCCTTTTTTTCCCTTACATTTTTTTTGCTAAAAATATTCTACCGTCCGATGCCTAAAAAATTAAAAATTGCAAAAAAATCTGCAGAAATTCATGCTGGATGCACGTGAATTGGGAGGATATGCCTCAAATAGAAATCCATAAATAAGATTTTTTATATTCTATTGGAATAATAATTTTTTTGCTAATTTAATGCAATCAATAGTGGAATATAGATGGAATAGGTATATGCAAATGTATATTTTATTCATCATTATGCATATTCTCATAGCCTATACGACATAGATCTATCTATAGCTTGCCGAGCCAATAATTGGATTTTCACATCCAAAAATTAAAAATTTTTTTT
>LDKF01000385.1:0-11280 GCA_001026735.1 Rotylenchulus reniformis | reverse complement strand
AATATTTTTTATGATGCCATTCACATGAATGGCATCATGTCCCCCCCCCCCACAAGCAGTAGACTATCATTTTGGATCGATTTCATGTTATAATGCATAAAATATAAACAATATATGTATTTAAGAGCTATTTTTCTACAGAGGATTATTTCACAATGTCCTCTATGATAATATTATCTCCTCCGTGGTACATCTTGTTAATGTTCTACAACTTTTTACCATGGTCGGATACCGTAAAAACAATGGATGAAAAGGGCAAACATTTGAATGCCAATTTTGGCGTCTCTGCCGATGATCTCTTGGCGCAAAAGTACCAAAACAATTTGCATAAAGAACACCGTATCCTACTGAGGAGATTGAAGTTGGTAAGGCAAGATCCGGCATTGTGCCAAGTGTTGGAGGGCCTAGTCGATGAGGTTCGGAGAGGCGCGAAACAGCAATATCCACAAGGTAATAAGTAATAAGTTAGCATGCTAACAGTTGAGAATGTAGCAGCATTGCTACCTGCTAGCATCTTACTAGGCATCCATTTAATAGCTTCAAGCCAAAAAACAACATGAAGCTTCTATACCGTACTACTATACTCCCTCTAATATATACTTGTGGCCATAAAGAACGCTCCAATTTATTTCCAAAGATTAAATTCTGAAACGAAAGAAAATAGCATGCAAAAAAGAGAGAGCAGAAAAGAAATTAGCATGGGACAGAAGTTCGCTTCAAAATATAATTCCAAAAAATGGAACACATTTTTTATGGCCACATAAATATAAAGCTCACCCTCACTCATTGTTCGGCAAAATTGGGTTTTGTTCGTACTCGTACATTATGTTCACGATTTTTGAGGCCTCGTATTTCGTACTCGTACTTCGTATACCACGCCTTTTGACCCCTCATACTTCGTACTCATAGTATGAGTACGAGTAAGAGTGCAAAGTACGAATACGAGTTCCCAAACTCCCCTACTCTGGGGTCGCGCGCTAAAGTGCCCGTTGTCCGTTCTGGCACCAAAGTTGAGTTGTTTGTTGCACTCTTGAGGACTCGACCCTTGAGAACCATAAATCCAAAATTGTTCACGAATAAAATCAACTCATAATCTCGACTTTTACATATAAAGTTTGAAAAAAATTGCGTACCGAATTAATACCTTTTGAAAAAAAATTTATTTTCATAGAAAGTATTGGGTCCGTAAATATCGATTTTCAAGTGCCGGAACCGTTAAGACCATATTGTGCATAAATAATGATTTTAGAGGAAAAGACAAGATGTTTAGTCAGCGAATAAAACTGATTGGATTACTCAAAACCTGGGCCTCTGAAATTATTGAAAAAAATTCAAAATCAATAATTTTTGAAAATTCGAGATCCAATCCTGCTGGAACAAATCCAAAAAAATTCATAATTCCCTTCAAAATCCGCAGATGACGATTCCTGGGCCAAACCCCTGAAGTTCAAGCTGGGCCATGCCGTGTTGTTTGCCGCCAAACGGTTCAGGATGCCCTTCAGTGAGCTTGGCTACGGACGATGGGATCAAGCCATTTTCCGCTACAACGCTGATCAGCTGATCGACCAGTTGCGGACGGATGACGGGAAGCGGGAGAAGACGCGGAAGAACATCCTGAGGCTGGTGTGGTGCGTCGCGGACGGGGACGAGCTCGACTTTTTAATGGCCACAGATTCGGCACCCAAAGCAAAGGGTAGCTTATTAAAAAAGCAAAATGCCAAAATAGCTTTTTGGAAATAAGGCACTCTGGAATTGAATTTTGAGGGTCTTTAAATTTTCAAAAAAATTTAATTATTCAAAAAATCAAAAAAATTGCAGTCAGTTAGAATACATTTTGTAGAATATTTATTGTAAAAATGAGCTTTACTATCCATATTGTTAATTTTTTTTGGGGGGGGGGGGTCGACTTTTCAACATCGATTTGAGCTGACCATCCAAAAAAGTATTCCGTTAAAAATTTTGAACTATACATAATGAGAGTGAGTGTTAATTTGAGGATGGGGTCCTAATACGGGGTGGGGTTTAATTTTTTTACGATGTTAATTAGGTGCTATGTCGTTACAAAAAAAAATATATCAAAATGGGCGTTACAAAAAAAATATCAAAACTCAATATGTCCTTTAAAAACTTTTTTTGTAAGACCTGTTAGACCAAAAGTATAAAAGACAAAGATGTGCAGAATTTTATGCTCTATCTGATGGTATAAAAAATTTTACGAATTTCGAACAAAAAATGTCGAAAAAGGTCGAAAATATCGAAAATTATGGTTTTTCTACCCTTTTCGACTTTTTTGTTCGAAATTTGGAAAAATTTTTATACCAGTAGATAAAGCATAAAATTCTGCACATCTTTGTCTTTTATACTTTTGGTCAAACAGGTCTAACAAAAAAGTTTTTAAAGGACATATTAAGTTTTGATATTTTTTTTGAAACGCCCATTTTGATATATTTTTGTAACGATTCAGCACCGTTAATTATTAACAGGCAACAAAGGTCGTAAACATCAGCGTCGGCGACGAAAGCGCGTTGCGGGTCTGATCCCGTTGTTGCTGTTCCTGCTGGTGCTAGTGTTCGCCAACTGGTAGGGCCAAATGGTTTAAAAAACTGAAAACCAAATCCAAACATTTGTTTGTGTGCCGACTAAATGCTTAAATGAACTTAATGGTCTTAAAAAAGTGGCCAGTCTGGCAAAAACTTTTTAAAGACGTACTAGGCCAAAAGGATAAAAAGTGAAATTGTGGAGAATATCTTTTGGTACTTTAATTTTCGAATTTCGGCCATAAAGTTCGAATTTTTCGAAAATATCCAAAAATAAGTTTTTTTTTACAAAATTTTCGAACTTTTTGGACGAATTTCGAATTAAAATATCAGAGGATATAATTCTGCACAAGTAGTATTTTTTTATGCTTTTGGCCTAGCAAGTCTTAAATTTTTTTTGGCCAGACTGGCCACATTGGCCACTTTTTTCAACGACCCAGTACCTTCTACAACAGGTTGGCCAACTGGTATTGCTACACTCCCGGCACTTGGCCACCCGCCTGGGCATCCATGGCCTCCTCATCGTCCATCAATGGTGCTGGACACGAAGTCGCGCAGGAACATGGAACCAAGTGTAAGGGACTGATACTGTAGATGTATAACTTCCGATTTTTTTGAAATTCCCCGAAAAATTCGAAATTTTTGCTTTTACTCTCGATATTTTTGAAAAATTTCGTACTTTCTCAGAGGCGATCGAAAAACAAAAAAAAAGACCAAAAGGAAAAAATAACTATCAAACAAAACTTTGATTTTATAGGGGTCTTAAAAACCTAAAAAATTTTCTATGTGGCTTTGTCATAATGGGTTCTTTTTTAACGAACGACCTGAATTGGTGAATCTATTTTCTTATGTCATATGTAGCACGCAAAATTTTTTATGATTGCATAAAAAATGTAATTTCGTTTAGACGTGGAAGCCTTCCAAAAGTTGCCAAAATTCCATGTCCTTGCGGAGGGGCAACAATGTGCAATTTGTCTGGACAAAATAGAGCGCCTGTCCACAGTGAAACAGTTACCGCCGTGCAATGTATGCAATACCTAATTATTTTTAAAAAATATTCATATAGAAAAATTAATTTAAGTTCTTTATAATAGTAAATTTAATATTTAAGTTTTTTAAACGCTTCTAAATTAGTAAGCAATTTAAGTAGTTCAAAATGAAATGAAAGAATAAAACAAAACAAAATGGATAACATTTTTTCTATAAAAGGCAGAAATTTTTTTAAATGAAAATTCATTATATGTACAGTATAAAAATGTTTAAAAAGAAATTTTGCCTATTTTTGTTTAATAAATTGAAAGGAAGATTAATGTTCCATAATGGTTTTCTTAATTATATATACTTTCAGCATTTCTTCCACGACGACTGCATTGGACGATGGTTGGTGTATTTATAATTTTTCTTATATATATTTTTTTATTTTAATACAGGCTCAGAGGGTCCAATAGTTGTCCCAAGTGTCGGGCCGCCATATTTAGATTCAGACCAATTGAAAATGAAAATTCTGCGGAAGGTATTTTTTTATTGATAGTTTTTCAAGAAATTCCCTGCAAAATTTTCGAAATTTCAAAAATTCTTAGAATTGGGTTTTATAGCCCACTTATATAATTTTAACATTTAGCGCTTTTTAATATCCTAGAATCGTTTTTCTTACATAGAAATAGCCAATAGAAGGTAATTTTGTCGCTGAATCTGATCCGTGTTGCGTCATCTGACGTCAATTTTTGGCATGATATCAAAAAAATTTATAAGTTTTCATAATTTGTCAAAACATACTGAAGTCAAAATGAAAATGACGTCAGATGACGCAATACGTCAAAATTGACGTCAGAATCGGAATGAGGTTCAGTGTCAAAAAATACCCTAGGGAAGTTTTTTTTATATATAATTTATCAAATAATTTTTTTCGAAAAATGATGGACATAAACTGTAAATGTACCAATTTTAAATTTATTTATCAGAATATATAATTGCATGTAAAAAAGTGAAAAAATGGTCATTTCAGTGGAGCCAAATTACCCTGAACAGTCCACCAGCAATTATGGCACCTTCACCACCGACATTGTGCTTGTTCGTGCACCCGATGATCTGGTTTAGCATGAGACAATTCTCTCATCTTCAATTATTATACATTATTTCATATTTAGCATTTTTTATGGGTTCAAGAATTTCATTTTTTGTTCTCTTTAATAAATTTTGTACATAAAGATTTAAAAAAATAAATTAACTAATATAAAAATCCAGTATCCATTAGGCGTGCGTGACGCGGTTATTCTTAAATCATTTTTTAAATTTATTTCTTTACATTGAACGGATCGGAATTTTACAAAGAATGCATTTTTGTTTGACAAAAATAAATAAATCACAAAATTTTCCATCAACCGCCATAATTGCTTCTGCCACCAATGGCACATCCGACTCGGCACGAAATTGGACAAAAATCTGCTTTTGTGGCATTTGTGTAGAGGCCACAAAAGCCATTCTTCACCCAAGTTGGGCAGCTAAAAACAGTAAAAAAATTTCAAAAATTTTTTCCAAAAATTTACTCTCTAAAATCCCTGCAATTTCTGTTTGGCAACGGGGGGTCCTGGATGTTGGGAGGCCGAGTAGGGCTCGCCCCACGTGGAGGACAGCGATTGCAGGTCCGAGGGCATTGCCAACTCATCAGGCCAGAATAGAGCTGAATAGATGCCATGACGGTATTCAATAATTTTACCATAGTCCGTATATTAATAATGGCTTATTTTATGTTTATGGACGAATATTTTAAGGGGTTTTGAAGTTCGCCTGGTTTTTTTCGGGGTTTTGAAAATTTTTCCCGGGTTTTTTGGTGTTTGGAAATAGACACTCTGATTTACATCGACAAGCAAGCGTCTTACTGTGTTGTTGCACAATTGTAACCGAAGCGGACAATCCTGGCCCTGATCAGAGCAGCCTACTGTAATGAAAAATATAAAAAAATCAAACGAAACTTTAAGGCTAATTTATAAAAATAAATCTGTTAGAACTCTCTTTAAAATTTTGCAATTTTTGCCTTAATTCATTTTATAATTTATTCAATATTTTAATCAGCGTTTAACCTTTCTAATTTTTTTTTTAATAATTTTTACTGATTTGAAAAAGTGAGATCACATGAAATTCATGTCAATTGTGGTGTGAAATTGCTCAATCCTTACATCAAAATCGTATTTCACTCCCTTAAAATG
Source organism: Rotylenchulus reniformis (assembly GCA_001026735.1). Lineage (NCBI taxonomy): Eukaryota > Metazoa > Nematoda > Chromadorea > Rhabditida > Hoplolaimidae > Rotylenchulus > Rotylenchulus reniformis. Next base: position 5,537 of record LDKF01000385.1, on the reverse strand, counting down.
CATGAAATTAAAGTATTTAAGAAATATTTTTCGAAATTTTGGAGAGAATTTTTCCCAAAAAGAAATTCAGGTTTTGTCACCGCATTTAAAGTTTTTTTTTTGTTGAATTTAATTAAGAATTCTCACCAGCAGCAGGAGCGTTAATTGGAGGTCGGATCGGGAATCTAGTAGCACCTTGGGAATGTCTGACAGGTCCATACCTGATGTTATACCCGATGAAAATGATGCCGAAAATACATCGGAATATTATATGGGCTTTATTTTCCATTTTTTGCCCAAAATATTGGCCATTTTGGAGCATTAATTTGGAATTTAAACGCCATTTTCCAAGTTTAATTAGAGCTGTGCAAACAATTGGAAAATCAAATTTTTGTTTATTTTTGGTAGCGAAATTTCAGGAAAATCGAAAAAAATATATTTTGCTAAATGCTTGATTATTTGGAACAAATTCAGGAGTTTCTAGAGGTTTAAAAAATGAAATCCACAGATCATAGACTATCAATTGGATACATTTAGTTACGAATTTTGAAAGTTACAATAAAAATGTACAAGCATGTAAGAAAAGAAATGTTTGACGTGTGGTAGGGCGTTAAAAAACAAAAAAGTGCCAAATGGGCCATTCTGGCAGAAAACCGAAAACCGAAAGATAGACCGAAAATATAAAAGGTAAAACGTAAAATTGTGCAGAATTTTAGTGTCTATCTTATATTTTTAATTTTGCGAAATTTGAACAAAAATTTACAAATTTTTAATAAAAATACCAGAATATAAAGCAATTCTATCCGACCTTGCTTATACTTTAGCCTAGCAAGTTTTAAAAGTTTTCGACCAGATTGGCATTCGTGGAGGTTTTTAGTTCTCTCCTACAACATATGAAGAAATACTGTAAAAAAATCCTCAAAAGATTAATCAGCTAGCCGCTGATCACCTGATCCTGCATCGGATCTCCCCCATATCATAAATGATGACCAGAACCCCTGATAAATTTTTACATCAAAATGATCAGAACTTCTGCTGCTGATCGTCCCCATTGGCCACAACAATGTTTCCGCCGATCGGCCCAACTCTGTTCCCGTTCCCGTTGCCATTGCTCGTCGTTTTGGCCATTGTCAAAGTGTGTCGGGTCAGTGCCATCGTGGAATGGACACCGTTGGTAGTGGAATGGGCCCCCTTCCGTCTGATCAGGCCCAACACCATTTTCTTGCAATCCGTACGGATGGTCTTGTTCAGGCCCAGGTAGATCAGGGACGGCACTCCGTGCGCAAAGAGCCTGAAAATTGGTTAAAAATATATTAAAAAATAATAATCTATGAAAAGTTTTTATCTGTGGTCTTCATTTCACCAGAAATAATTGTTTTTTTAATGAATAAAATAATTAACAGAATTTTTAAGTTTTTAGAGGTGAAATGAGGTAACATCTTAATCAATTGTTAGGTAAAAAATTGAAAAAAATTTCTTTGATATAAAATAGTTATTAAATAAGGAAAGGCAAAAATATTTAGGAAATCAAGTTTGCTTTTTAAACATTTATAAAACCTAATAGATAGGACAGATTAGGACTCATTATTAATTATTAAGGGATTTTAAGAATTTTTTTCGCATAACTTCGAAAAATGCAATTTAGCATACCATGACATTTGTCCCACCAGGATAAGCGCTTTGCTGACCGTAGTGTACTGCTATAAAAATAAAAATTAATCAAATTCCCGAAAAATTGACAGTAATTCGAGACTATAAAAAAGTCCGAAATAATAATTAGAATAAAATGATTTATGCCTTGACCACACCATGTAAACATAAACTCCGGCTGCCACGGCATTGATGGAGCTGATCAACACCACTTGGATGAATATCTGGAGGAAAATGTAATGAATAATTCCTATAAATTGAAATTTTACTACCTATTTTGATTTATTAAAGCTCAACGCACAAATTTTCAAGGATTGTTTTTTTCAAATTTTTACCATCTTCTGTGAGTAGCTGTGTTGCGATGAGGACTGGAATTTATAGCTCTTCATGCAACTAAAAATAAAAAAGGTACAACTTGATTAGTTAGTTGGAAATAAAAATTTTTAAATTTATTTGCATTTTAAAGATAAACAAATGTGTCAAAATCTAGATGATTTCCCGATTATTTTGGCCATATCAGATTGTATTTTTCTAGGGGTTAGGTAGAATTGTTAGATTTTTTAACCTTAACCTAGATCTAGGAGTTGAAAAATTATCCGATTTTTAAATACTTTATAAGAATGGTATAACATACAGTAAGATGCTGAAAATCAAGTAGGTGCTCAGGATGACGGCCACAACGAAATAATTGTGAAAATCGTGAACATTGTTGCGGTACTGAAAATTTTGTATTTTTAGTGATTTTTTAAAAATTTTTTTTACAGTTTGTCCAAAGTCATCGATGTATCCAATGTGCGGGTTGAAGAACCAGGAGACGAAGATGGCACTGAATGGGTGCGGCATCGTGAACATGAACCTGGAAATCATGATAAAATAAAAAAAAAATTTCTAAGAAATTTAATAAAGAGTTTATTCAGCATTTTGACCCCACCAGCAAAAATTTTTACCCTTAATATCAACTAAAATTAAATTCCTAAGGGTTTTTTGAGGAGACTGGCAACGATGGAATACTAAATTTTTTAATTTTCGAAACAAAATTTTCTCTAGCCATTGTTTTCTTTGGAATTTATTTTGTGTAACTTTTTCGGTCTAAAAATGCTTCGATCGAAAAACTAGAAGTTTTGGTGGGTGGAAGGGAATCAAAAATGAGTTTTTAAAAATTATTTTGCACACCAATAAAGGCCATAAATGGATGGAGGCACCAACCATAGCCATGTGCGTTTTCCTGAGAATTAAAAAATTTAATAAAAATAATTTTTATTCAATTTTTTACCCTTAAATAATCGTTCGGCGGTCCCGGGTGAACAAATTTCCAGACATCGATTTAAAGCCAAAATAAGCTAAAATTTAAAAATATTTTTGTTTATAAAAAATCGAAAAAATTCCAAACCTCTGCGGTCGTCTCGGCACCCCATAATGCTGGAAAAATTATTTTAATTTTTATTTTTAAATTTGTTTAGCCATAATAGGATATTAAATTTATGTACTAAAAAATCATCTAATTATTAAAAAATATAGGCTGCTCCGTGCTGGAATCGAACCAGCGATCTTCTGTTTACTAGACAGACGCTTTACCACTGAGCCAACGGAGCCCTTGTGAATGGGCCATGCAATTTTACATTTATACCTCGCAGGGCCAAAATAACTTATCGAGAGGAACTCATCAGCATTATACTGAACTGAACCTTTTCCCTAAACAAAAGATCTATTGTTACATCGTCTAATAGCCTAAGTCATTTATATATTATCATTAGGGCTCGGACTTTTAGGGAATTCCCTATTTTTTTAAATCACGCTCAAAAACGCGTTTTTAGACATAATTAAACGTATTTTGAGGAACTTTTTTTCCCCTATTTTCCCTATTTCTTAAGCCCGGCTGGAATTTTCCCTATTTTCTCCCTATTTTGGCCATTTTTAAAGAAATTCTTCATAAAAATGCAATAAAACCCTAAAATTTTAGTTTTTTTCTAAAAATTTTCAAATTTTTTCACAAATTTTTGAAAAATTCAAAAAAACTTTTCTATTTTTTTTAAATTTTGTATTGTAGAATCTTCATTTTTTATATTGAAAACATCTCATGATATGGTTAATTTGGTTTTAAAAAGGCTTAATATGCCTTTTTAGACGAAATTTTTGAATTTTTAGGTCATATTTTGAAAAAAATTTTGCCTATTTTTGTTTTGCCATTTTTCTCCCTATTTTCTCCCTATTTTGGCCTTTTTTTGCTCCCTAATAGGTCCCTATTTTGGCTTAGGCTTTTTCCCTAAAAGTCCGAGCCCTAATTATCATTTTCTTGCAATCTTTCTGAACTTTTTTTTTCTTTTTGAAATTTTATTTTTCCATTTTATAACTTCAAAAATTGTATATTTATAGTATTTTTTCTATTTTTTGGAGAATATCCCACAAATTTATTTTTTTTAATTTTCCCCCTTTTTTCTTACACATTCCATAGGCACCCAAGATGTATGTGATGTTTGGATGGGAGCAGAACACGGCTCCGATGATCGCCAAATAGCCAGTTGCCACGCCATTCATCAACTAAAAAAATAATATTAATTAATTTATTTTTTTAAATAATTTTTACCATGGCCATCATGTCCGTAACTGCAATGTAGAACATGATTTTATAGCATGCATTTTCCCGATGCTTCCAGATGGCGATGGTGCACGGAATGTACAGAATCTGAATTTTGATTATTATTTTCGCAGCTTTTAAAGAATTATTATCATTTTTATAATTTTAAAATTATTAAAAAAAACCATTTTATCATTTGATAAAAGTTTATGGGGACGCAAAATTGGTTTATTAAAATGCTTAAATTTAAATTAAGAAAAAATTGCATCTCTTAAGTTAGCTTGACAAAAATCTTGTTAATATTCCTGCTACGAATCAAATTTAAAATATTGGCACTTATCATCGTAAATACTTTTAAGAATTGAGGCATATTATTTAGATATTCTTGTCAGGGATAGAAGCAGATTAATTAGCTTTTAATGAAATATTTTTTAAAAATTCTCACACCCATAAAAATTTTGCCAACTCTTGCACCACTCCTTGATTTCTTGGTAGTCGGATTTCTCAAGATCTTAATTACAGTTTACAGTACCTCCATAACAATGGCCATGGTGATGAACACAATGCCCAGGAAAAAGTGTTGTCGTTCCTCTAACGGAACTTGGTCTACATTATATAATGTACAATTGTACAGTTTTTGGTAGCGATCCGGATGGAACAGGTACAGGTCCATGACTTGGTAATTTGTCTACAATGTAGTATAATATCTGATAGAATAAAATTATTTTTTAATGATTTAATGAGTCACCTCTCGGTGCTGTGTCGTTAAAAAAAGTAGCCAATATAGCCCCAGAATGGCTGAAACTTTTTTTTGGAGCTCGCTAGGTCAACCGTATAATAAGTGTCAAAATTGTGCAGAATTGTATGCTCTATCTCTGGTATTTTTAGTTATTTGAAATTCAGCCAAAAAGTTAGCGAAAAACTCAATTTTTTCAATATATTCGGAAAATTTCGAACTTTCTAGCCGAATGTCGAATAATTAAATACCGAAACTTTAAAAGAAATTTATAAGATTTTTTGAACAATTTTTGGTGAAATTTGGCATTTTTTTTAAAGGAAATTGTCATCTGCATACGATTAATTGCCAATGATGTACGTTGCCTAACTTTCTAATAAATCTACATTTTAAACACGCAATATTACGGTATTAATTGGAACTGATTTTAATGTGGTATGTATTTTGTGAAAATCCAAATTCCATATCTTGTAGCATATGGTTTATTCAGGGTTTTTTTATTAAGTTTATTTTAATAGTAAAAAATAAAAGATGAATATTCAACTTATTTATAAATTAGAAAAATAAAATCTTTAGTAAAATTTAAAAATCATATAT
>LDKF01000384.1:66570-80067 GCA_001026735.1 Rotylenchulus reniformis | reverse complement strand
TCTGATCAAATAATTAATTACAAAATAATCGGGGTTTTTTCCTCCAAATTTTGGAGTTTTTCCTCAAAAAATAATTCCATAAAATAGAATAATAAATATAACATCTTGAATTTTGATTGTAGTATTTTTATTATAATAAATGCGTAAAATATTTCTTACATCGGATGATTATTACTGTATTTCCTCTAAATAAGCCTATCATCTATTTCACTGTTATAAAAAAACTTCTTACAAAATATTGATAATTTCACTGTTATAAAAAAACTTCTTACAAAATATTGATAATTTCACTGTTATAAAAAACTTCTTACAAAATATTGATAATTTCACTGTTATAAAAAAACTTCTTACAAAATATTGATAATTTCACTGTTATAAAAAAACTTCTTACAAAATATTGATAAATAAGTATCATTTTTATTCCTTAAATGCATCGCATTTTTCTTTTATAGTCATGGTTTTTTAGTAGCAACAAAAAAGATTTAATAAATGTTATTTTGGCAAAATCTGCCAGTAAGACATACATACTTAATATGCTATAATTGAGGATTATACAAAGTCTACCTCTACGCGACATTTGGGGACTTTGTATTTTGTAATAAATAGGTTCAAATGCTATTAAAATAAAAAAAACTTAATCAAAAAAGATAGCAAGGGTCATAATAAAATATGCTTAGGCTTATTCGAATTAGCCAATTATAAAAAGAGTTATCGTGGCAAAAAATTGTTTGGCCAAATTTACAGTTTTATGGCGATAGGGCCAATTAGGACGCTCTTGAGCTTATTGGTAGCTTATTTTCTACACTATTTTCTGACGACAAAATAATTTTTCTACGATTTGTTTGGGCTAAGATATATATACACCACGAAAATATGCATCGTTTATGAATAAAATTTGATATTTTCCATTGCAAATTGTTCACTTCCATGCCAATGCCAACATTTTGAAGTATTCATCCGCCTCTGAACCGCCACCATTTTTCTGCTGAGTTTGCACATCCATCGATGGGGCAATTTGATTTTTATTTTTGCCAAATATTCTTGGCAAAATCAGCTGTTTGAAGTCTTTTCTGAGCTTCGGATGATGCCTATTGTTGGGAAAATGAAAATGCAAAATAAATTGGTTTTCTTGTTCATGACACAATCAAGTCTCTGGGAAAAATTTTTTATTGTAAAAAACTGTTAAAGTAATTATTTTTCTTTATTTTCCGAAAAATATTTTTTTCTAATTTTATTGCATTTTTAGAGAAATTTTTGCCCTAGATGCTTGTTCGATCTCCTCTCTGAGGGTCAAAATTCAACTGACGCAAATCAGCGGGATAGACCAATTTTTGTTACCAATTTCCTCATACGGATTTTTTATTTTTCATTTAGCAATGGAAGATTTTGAAAATCTTAGACCTAAAAAATCTTAAAAAACAAGCAAAAATTTACAGGATTTGAATTTTGACCCTCAGAGTAGACTCAAATTGAACGAGTATATCATTTTTTACGCATAAAATTCAGATGAAATTTTTTTAACTGCACAGGTAAAGTTTGAGAGTTTATATAACACATAAGTTATATTGATTAAATTAATTAAATTCGACCAAATAATTTTTAGTAGACATACGGATTTTTAACCCGGACCCGGATTTTGAGAGATCCCGGTCCTGATCTGGGACTCGAAGTCCGGAAAAGTCCGGGCCCCTTAAAAATGCCGGAGCCGGATCTGGGAAAAGTAGGGGCTGGGCCCGGGTCAGGGTCAGGGTCCGTGCTCTAATTTTTAGTCCTCTGAATTGCAAGATTTTATTACGTGATGGTGGTGATCTCGATGGCTAACTTCCCCACTGTTTGGGTGAACAACACCAATGGCAGGCTAACTGTTGTTATGGATGGGTCTTGGATCATCTGGTAGGAAAACACGAACACCGATACGTTGGTGGCGATAATGTTGGCCAAATGGAAGATGAAGGAGGGGGCCAACTGTTTGCCGGACTGGATGTTCTCGAAAAACTAAAAAAAGAAAATTTTCAGAAATTTTTGTATTTTATATTATTCCCACCCACCCCCCTGTCTCTATTCTGCAATTCCTCTCTGTTCTAAATTTCATTTCGCTGAAAATCCAGAAGAGCCAATATTTTTGGATTTATGAGTTCCTTATCTAAGTTGGTCAAATTGTGAAAATCTATCAGATTTTTTTTTGAAAATTTTTGTGTTACCAGAAGGCTATAATAAGTTAAAATTTTTGATTCCATGCCTTGATTTCGAAACGAGATTCTGATTATAAAGTTACTTCAGATCGTAAACTTATTAAGGCGAAAAAATTCTTCCAACTTTTTTAATTAAGCTCGATTTTTGATCTGAACTATTTTGAAAATTAGAAAAATATTCTTAAGCGAAACTAAATTTTTGTATATTTTTTTGTTGTTTTGATTTATTAGTAAAAAATTTTTTATTAGTGATTTTGAACTAGCACCGAAAAGAGACTTCAATTTTTCCAGATTTTCTTTACAAATATAGATTAAAATTTTATTTGAAAACTGACGGTTATTTATAAAATATTATTTATTTTCTACCTGATATCGCTCCAGCAAATCATATTGGCCTTGGCTAAACCTGCGATTATCGAACCGTTTTTTGTTGTACATATTCAACATGGAAAATATCTAAATTGCAAATTATATAAATAATAAAAATTGTTTACATTTTTTTTAATACCAAAACTTCCAAAATGCTCATGGATAGAGCGATGTGGTTGGTCACGTTGAAAGTGCCGACCATTACATCACTTCCAAACGAGGGCATTAACGGGTCCAAAATGGTCATCAGTAACTGAAAAATTCATTATAGGTAATTCTTTATGTTAATCTTATTTATGCGGACATGTTATAAGTTATAATTTATATTTTCACAAAAGTTCAAATAATAATTCTGATTTTTAACCTTTTTCTTGTGGGCCTTTTCCTTGTTTCAAATTTTTATGATTTTTCCATTTATTATTAAATAGAAAGTTGTTTTTAAGGATTAAGGGAATTTCAATAAAAATGGAAATTTAAAAAAAATCACTAGGTAAGTTAAAAGTTTTAATGGCCGCCTTGTATACTTTGTTAACGACCCAATACCAATTCAATTTTTGAACCATCATTTTAATTTACTGCCAAAATTTATTTTTCAGAATTCATTCAATTTTTTTGCCTAAACTAAAAATATGAAATTATCAAAGAATATTAATAAATGTTCAAAAAAATCCTGTAAAACGTGTAGAACAACCTTTTTCGCACCATAGATTTACATTTAAATATTCAACATTTGTGATCATTGAATAATAAAATAATTCAAGGAAAAAGCTAGCGAAATTAAAAAATAAATTTGATTTTTTTTTAATTTTTCTTACCACGACAAAAATCCATGCAAAGCTGAACTTGTTACCCGTCCAATTGTCATAGTTTTTGGCCCAAATTGCGGCCATCACACGTTCGATGAGCAGGATGTGGCCGATGAAATTGCCAAAAATGCTACAGGCCCGAAGCATCATGGAGGCCCAGGAGGCCGGGGTGTAGAGTGCCGGAGCAAAGAAGTACACTGTAGTCATGTACAATCGTGATGGGACCCAGACCAGGATCATCAAACTTTGAGCCAACAGGATCACCTAAAGAGAAGAAGGAATTTTTGTAAAAATCGAAAGTAAAATTTTTAAAGAATGAATAAAAAATAATAATTTTGGTTATTTTGGCTATCGAAAAGACTTGCCATTATTTATGAAATTATAATTTTTATCCTATCCGCCGAGCCGAATGTTGGATGTAAACAATTATTTCGCCTTTTTTTCTCATTTAAACATTAAAAATTAATTAAAATTTTATTTTTCGTCCTTCTACAAATTTTCTAACTCCATGATCATTGATCAGAATTCAATGGGATTAGCATTTTGTAAATAGAGGAAAAGTTTTGAGTAAAAAAATTCGGTCAAAATATTCAGAATTTATTTTATTTTTCTATATTTTGAAGTTTATTAACAACATTCTTAGAAAATATTTCTGTCAAAGAGAAAAGTTGTAAAAAAATTTATAAAAATAAATTTTCCTTTCTGGTCTATATCTGAAGTGAGCTTATCAAATATCCGAACGGTGCGGCTAAGAAAAGGTGGTTTTTGACCAGCTCGCAACAGTATATTTTTATTCAAGTTTAAAAAACCCAATAAATTTTTAGGCCATGCAAATAGTCTTTGCGGAACCTGAAAATTTGAGCGCAAATTTCGAAATTTTCAAAGGCTTCACCTAGGGTGCATAAGTGCATTCTATAAAATATTGTAGTCACCTTCAGGTTACGGTGGAACAGTGAGCACCGGTAGATCAAGTAGAAGTTTACTGTAGCCACCAAGGGCATCACAGACAGTGGAATGAGTTCGAGCAGGACCAGCACAAGGGCAATCATGGTAGAAATTTGTGAGGGACTGTTGACCAATGTAGTATTCGTCGTGGTATTGGACAGTACCGATGTATTATCCATTACTAAATTCAGAGTAAAATTTGCAAAAAAATCATAAGAAAATTGTTTATAAATAAAACATAAAAAATCAATATTTTCGCAAAAATTGGGTTTATATCCAGCTGAATTGGCCGATTTAAAAAGTGAAAACTCATTTTGGCCAATTTCCAATTCCTGTTTGGCCATATCATTTTTCTTTGGACGAATATGCTTGGTCGTTCCTTTGAAAGAGAAATAACAATTAAAGTATACACAGGATTATTTCTGATTTTTTGACCTTTTTATTTGTTGAGTGTCCTTGAAAACTTTTGAATTGTTATAAAATTTTTCGAACATCGTTGTTTTTTCAATAATTTTTAAAAATTAAAAAACCAAAATCTGAAATAATTTATGTATATTTATTGCTGACAATGATTGGGCCACTTAGAGTTTTTCAATGTTATAGGCCAAAAACGCCGATTTCTTGTGTTTTGGGGATAAAGTCCCGATTCTGACTTCAAAATTGAACTATCACTACATTTAATATGAAGTCACATGAATCTCATTATCAAAATCAAAACTATGTAATTACAAAACGATGAAAGACATTTTTGGAAAAAAATCGCCAAATTTTTTGAGAGATTAATATAGTTTATCTTCATAAAGTTAGAGTAAGAAATGTAAAATAGAAGGTAATTAAATAGTGTATAAAGTGAAAGAGTATTTAATGGCATTGGCAAGAACAACAAGAGGAATTTATTAGATTAAAATAGGTATGTACAAATAAAATTTTATTTCGATATTTCCTCCCAAAATTGAAGCATCCAAGTGCGCGTTTAGCTCTAAAATTATAGAGATACTAAATACATTACAAATTATAAATTTATCACGCAATAAATCGTGTCAAAAAAAGCACTGAAGAAGTATAATTTTCAAACTTCAATGTTTGATAATGCATGTTACATTAGGGTTCTGTCGCAAAACTGGTGCGATTTGGCCAGATGCCGCTAGAAGAACGAGGAGGAATTCCCGATCAGAAACTGATCGGGAATAGACGATGGAGAAGAACGAAAATGGGGGATGGAAGGAAAGGGACGATGAGTTCTTGGCCCTAGAAGGGTTAGAACAATGGGAACGAACGGAAGAAAACGGGGAAAGGAAGAAGAGAAGGGAGTGAAGAACCCGAAGACCGAAGTCTTAAGGGATTAGAATGACGAAAGTACGAACTCGAATGAAATAGGGGGAAATTCCCGCAAAACCCCGGTTCCCTTTTTTAGTCACACAAAAGCTTTAAAGCTTTATTTTTGGAAGAAAACGGAAGGCGAAAACGGAAGATATAAATGTCAGGGGCGGCAGCGATAGATCGGTCGGGGGAATAAGAAAGGAAAAGGCAAAAGTGAAGAGTAAAAGGAAAAAAGTGAATAACAAGTTTGGTCAAGGACGGAAGGAAGGGGAAAGGGGCGGAGATCCTTTTCCAGAAGGGAAAGGATCAGACATTACAATTTTCAGGAGGGATGGAGGGAGTACATGAAATGAAGAGACCAAAATTGAGTACAAAATGAATAATGAGTGTTGATGGCCAAATCCTGATCAATTCGCAGAATGGTAAGGGTCATGCTGCGACAGGTTCCGAAGATAAAAAATTTATTGACACGAACTACAATTATATTATAAATAATGCGAAATGAAGCTCAAAATTTAAGTTTTTAAATAAAAAATAAATTGATGGTTATTTTGAAAAAATACAGTAACTATAAGATCCTTATAATATTTATAAGACAGTAATTTAAAGCGATTAGCCTTCTACGACAATGAATATATATTATTTGTTTTACAAAAAATGCCAATGTTTGTAAGAAAAGATTTTCTTCAAAAATGGCACAAATAATTGAGAATTTTGGCACTCCAGTTTTGTGGCACGCGAGGTGCTTTCGCGTGATTTTTTGGCAAGCAAAAAGTTTTACGACGCATCGTACTAATTTATTTTCTATCGAAATTAGAAAAAAGAAAAGAAATTATAATTCTTTTGGGTAAAAATTATAAATAAAATATAGTACTTTTCGGGTGCTAGGACGTTAAAAAATACCAAATTCCATAGTTTGGCCGAAAACTTTTTTTCTAAGTTAGTTTGGCCGAAATTATAAAATTTTTTTTAGTTTTTCGTTTTTTCTGGAAAAAGACTGGTATTGGAACCAAATAGATAAAATATTTTAGTAAACAAAAAATTGATTAAGGATAATAAAAATCTCTTTTGGAATATGAATTTAGCAAAGAAATATGTACTATATATAAGCAAAAATTCCATCCATTTTTGGGATAATTAAATGATTTATTTTTGGACTATTTTTGTGGAGAAAAGGACTTATTGGTGCTAAGAAAAAAATTAATTGAATTGTTCCGAGGAAAATGAGCAAAATTCATGCAATTTTTACGTAGATATGACGATAAATTATAAGATACAGATCAAGAAATTTTTTTAGGTAAAATCGGCGTAAAAATCCTGTAGAAATCAATTTTTATTTTCGGCGCTACGATTTTATGACGCGAAAACATTCCATGTTAAATGAATGTTGTTTGTTTCTTTTTCCTCTGTTTATCCACTTTTTCTGTACTATTTTACAAGGAGGAATTCGCTTCAAAAGATCCTAGAAAAGTCCATTTCTACCGAGAGACTATTTTAATTTTACATATCAATAAGAACTGACGCGGAGAAGCATAAAAAAATTGAAAGGAAGGCGCTCGGAAATTTACAGAGACCAGAACGGCCGAAATTTACGGCCGAAACTTGGAGACCCTCTGGAAACTTTTTTAAAACTGTTTTAGACCAAAATTTTAAAAGGTAAAAATATGAAGAAAATTATATCTGATTTTTTAGGTAGAATAATTTTTCGAATTTCTAAGGAAATTTTTGTATTTTTAAATTTTCGAAAATCATATTTTAAAGCAAAATTCAAAAATTTTCAAATCAAACACATTTTTTGCATATTATTGCTTTTTGAAGTTTTGGCTTAAAATATTTTCAAAAAACTTTGTAAAACCTTTCCTAGGTCCGAAAATTTCCGTACTTAAAATTCAGAGCCGAAACTCATGACAGCAGCAGGTGAAGCAGAGAAAGGGAAGTAACAGCGACGATAACTCAATATTTATTACCTATCTGTCGAGTTAGTTAATAAGATTAGTTTTTGTTACAAAAATATCTACCAGTTGAATGAACTTCTGTACCTGCTGGAATGGGTAATGAATTTGTGTTTTCCCGGAAAATGCCAAAAAGAGCGTTTATCGCAAAAGTGCCTAAAATGATTAATTATTCTCAATCAGAATTTTTTAAATTACAATAGAACATCCCAAATTATGAATTTTTGTCAAAACATGATAATTTTCCTCTATGAAAATTATAAATTGTTATAGAATTTTTTCCAAAAATTTTCAGACAACTTTGAAAAGGAAAAGGCCAAAATGTAGAGCGGAAAATTCCGCATAATTATGTTTGCCTTTATAATTATGGCTAGCAAGCTTTTAAAAAGTTTTTTAATAAAATTAATTTGTATGGCACTTTCGGGCCCAATAAAGCAGCATGAATTGAATTGATCATATAAAATGAACGAAAATATCATATGCCGATAAATTTGCTAATTATTATTAAAAAAATTTAACACTATAAAGTTTGGAAAGTGTTCAAAAACAAGGACGGAAAGCATCAGAATTATTATATTAGTGGCGATATTAGAGAAAAAAATAAAAAGAATTTAAGAATAATATTTTCATATTTTAATGCTTCCAGGAGAACATAATCAGTGCTTTTTAAATATAAAATATTTCAATGTTATTTTATAAAAATAAATGGAAATTTTTTATTTGGCTTATTTTTATTTCATTTCCGAATTTTTCGCACTAATATCTTTCCAGAAATTTTCCTTTGTAGGAATGACCTGTCGAAACTTTTCTAAAACAACTTTTCACGACGATTGATTCATAGATTATTATTATTCCCAATGAGAAATTCAAAAAAATAAAAAATGAATGCAAATTTTATTAAGAATATTCAGCAAAAATGTTCTAAATAATTAGGCCTTGTAATTTGATGAACTTTTGGGGATTATAATTTTTCTATTTTTATGACACTAATCAATTTATCAGAGTTCATTTTATAAATCATAGGAATTTGCATTTGTTCGTATATCGCATGAATTATCAAATTATCATTGCCAATACGTTGTCCTTTTTGAGAACACATTTTCATAAATTTAATTAAGAAACAAAAATAAATTTTTATCAAAAATGTCATTTATAAAGAATAGTGTGAAAATATTTTCTTACTGCCTTTGCAAAAAATGGCGATATGATTTGGAATAAAAATAATTTATGTACTAAAAATAACAAAAAATTGTCAAATATGGATTAAAAAAATTTAAAATTTGCTACAAAAATCTCAATAATGATTAAAATGTAAAACCAAAAATTCCAACGAGATTGTAAATTAATCGATTTATCATTTAAAAAGGAATAATTTCTCCAATTCAACCAGAAAAATAAAATAAAATATTTATTTTTTTAAAAATACTATGTAAAATTTGCTCTCTTATTTCTCTCTAATGACTAGACATTTTTTATATATTTTTTTATTTTTAAAGGCCATTTTTAGCCCCCCAATTTCGTAATTATTTTGACTGGCCTCGAAGGGCACACATCTATCACAAATATCAAAAAATAGAGACAAATAATGATGAAAAGCGCCCTTCGTCTCACTCTGATGAGCTCATCAAAATTAATCCTTTCCACGAGGTTGGCCCCTTCTTTAAAGGGACCAAAGCAATTGCATAGGTTTGCCATTTTAAATTTTTACTAAAAATGTAGTAAAGATGGAGTTAGACCATGTAACCCTAGTACATACACGAACTTCATACACTCATGCTAATTCAAGTACCGTACTTTTTTGTTTCAGTACATTTCCTACATTGCCACACCCAAAATATTTACAACCTAAATTTTTTTATATAATTTTCATGAATTTTCACTTCTTTTTTTTTAAATCAAAATCCTATGGATTTTTTAGACTTGCAAAAATTTAAAACAGGCCCTTAGGTGTTCTGATTTTAAAAAATATATAGTCCATTGGTTTTCAAAAAAAAGAATTGAAATTCTCGAAATTTATATTAAAAAAAACTTAGGAAATTTTTTTGAATTATGGAAATTCTGAGTAGGAGATATTTTGGGTATGGTCCCAAAATATCGGTGCTAAGACGTTAAAAAAATATGCCAAGTGGGGCGTTAAAAAAATGCCAACTGCAAAATTTTGTACGAAAACTTTTTTGTTAGAATTGTTAGACAAAAAGTTTAAAAGGCAAAGTTGTGCAGTATTTTACGCTGATTCGAATGGTATATTTTGTTTTTCGACAATCGGTTAAAAATTTCGAAATATCCCCTAAAACCGTATTTTTCAGTATTTCGGGAAAATTTCGAACTTTTTGGCCGAATTTCGAAAAAGTAAAAATATCAGAAAATAGAGCATAAAATTCTGCACAACATTGCCTTTTATACTTTTGGTCTAACAAGTCTTACAAAAAAGTCTTTGTTTTGACTATGTCATTTGGCATTTTTTAACGCCCTAGCACCAAAATATCTACTACTCATTATATGAGTCTGCCCTAACTGCTGGTACGTAACACCGGTACGTGTTTTCTCAGAAGGTCGAATTCTACTTAAAAATTATTAACAGAATTGAGCTTTTATAGTTTATAAAAGACAGTAAATTTTGCAATTTTAAGGCATCAAAACTAATTTTTCCTTTTTATTGCATTTTTAATGTGGCCGTGGCCCAAAGGATCTGAAAACTGTTCCTAAGGCTTTAAAAATTTGATTGAATATGTACTAAAAATTCATTAAAAAATTCCTAGGAAAAAATGCTGAATTCTTCGACATATTTGTTTTTTCATATAAATTCGACCAATAACTTATTTAATTTGATAAATTTAGCGCCTGACTCACTTGTGGTCGAATTATTTTTAGTATTAGACATGCTTGCATTTTTGTAAGTGGATTTAAACTAATTAAAAAAAATTTCTTGGATAGCTTTAACCAAATTTCTACAAAATGCTATAAATAGAGGAGATAAAATATTTATAAAATTTCATCCAAATTATGTAATATAGGTATAGATATATATAGGATTTAAAATTAGGACCCTTTTATTTCTTTTAGATTTAAAAAATTATTATAATAAGGCATATATAAAAACATAATTTGTATAAATTAAAAAATATCCCATTAAAATTATATAGTTGATATAAAGTTAAAAATTAATAGTTAAAAATTAATTTCCCAAAAAATATGCTTCTTCTTATTAGAAATCTATACATGTCCAATACATATTGCACAATTTTTACAGCCTTTTCTCATTTTTCGCAGACATTTAATTCCATTTATTGGCAGCCATTAACATCCATCATTTTTCTCACTAATTGGGTCCAAAAATAGTTTGCCACAGCGAATTTTCCCATTTGGCAGCCATTTCAAAATGTTATGGCCAATTATTTTCTGGAAAAACTTTTGCACTCGACGCCCCCTGATTTTCGACCTCATAGTAGTACTTTTTGAGAATTTTTAATTTGCATTTTAATGGGCACATTGAAAATTTATGGATACTCGTCAGGTTTAGGTCCAGTTTTTCACAATTTTTACCAAAAAAAATAAAATCAAATAATTTTTAAGTGGAAAAAATCCAATGAATTGTGTTTTTCTAGAGAAGCCATATCAAAATTTTCCATCCAAAAATTTATTTTTTTGTGACATTGGGCCTAAATCCAGAAAATAGGATTTTCAAAACTGCTTCAAGATTAGTAACAGAAAATAAAATATTTATTCTGAAAATTTAGACCCCTGGGACCAATTTATTTATTTTTTAGTATTAAATCTTTTTTATGTTTAATTTATAAAATGGGCGAATTTATTATAAAATGGACGAAATTTCCGATTCTGAGCTGACGAGGTGTCCTTAGCTCAATGGATAAAGCTGTTGCACATGCACAGATCTGAAGTTCGAATCCCACCCAAAAGTCCCCAATTTTAACAAAAATTTCAAATATGACTTCAACATTCCGGTTAAAAAACCATCTAATAGCATGAAAAATAAATAAAAGTTCATTCTCGTGATGGTTAATCCCTTTAATTTAATTTTTTATTAAATTTGCTTACACTAAAGTACAAATTAATTTATTTTTTATTTTTTAATCCTCTATAACATTTATTAATAAGGGTTTAAATCCGAATGAATTAATAAAATTTAATTTAATTTTCATCGCTTTTTTCTTTATTTATTTGCATTTCTAGGTATTCGTTTAATTCAAAATTCGCCGGAAATACCAATTAATTTATTTTTTAAATTTTTTCCCAATTTAAAAGTCGCCATTATCAGGTGGAGCTATAAAGGTTCAATTGAATTTTCACCGTTTTTCTTTATTTTGTTGCACTTTAGGGTATTCTTTTAATTCAAACTCGGCCGGAAATGCCATTTGCATAGCTCAGTGGATAGTACTTTGGAGAGAGGGTGGGGAAACCTGAGTTCAAACCCTGCTGGCCTTCACTTTCATCGTATGGCTTCATTTGAGGGGGTTTTAAAAGCTTTCCTGCCCTTGTTGTCCAAAGGGCCAAAATGGTAACATTTTGCCCAACATTATCCACCCCCTAATCCGCCGACGAGGACCTTACCGGCGGGTATCCGGAAAATGGGACTAAATTTTTCAAAAAGCATAAATAGGACAATGGATGGTAGGACTAGATTTTTTTTGAATAATTCTAAAATGCTGAAAACTTTTTTTATAAAATTCTGAAACTTACAACAACAATTTTCTGCCATTATCTTATAAAAATTCTTGAAAATTTTTCTTTATATAAATCCTGAAATTAATTTTCTGCCATTTTTCTGCCATTTGCATATAAAAATCCTGAAAAATTATTTTTTGCATATTTTATGGCCAAGCCCCGAGTTAATCAAAACCCAAAATTACATGTATTTTCATCCTAGAACATCAATTTTCAGCTTAAAAATAAAAGATACAGAAATAGGTATGTATTTTAATAAATTTACAGAAATTTTAGTAATGGATTTCCAATAGCCCCTTTTCAATGTCCCTTTTCCGGGAGTCTCTATGGCATATCCATCATTTTACGCATTACGCCCTCAACGGACTCAAAAGTTCCGGAAAATGCCCCAATAATTTCATCATTTCCGACACTTTGGACATTTACAGGGTGCGGCAAAAGTCCTGTCACACTCATTTATCTGCTCCTTTCTTTTCCCTGAGAAGAGAGATTGTTTTTTTTGTTTTGTAGGCCA
This sequence comes from Rotylenchulus reniformis, assembly GCA_001026735.1. Lineage (NCBI taxonomy): Eukaryota > Metazoa > Nematoda > Chromadorea > Rhabditida > Hoplolaimidae > Rotylenchulus > Rotylenchulus reniformis. Next base: position 67,286 of record LDKF01000384.1, on the reverse strand, counting down.
TTCAATTCTCTATAAAAACTGGTCATTGTATATACAGGAAATATAGGAATAATGTAGGAAATAATATTATCCAAATAGTGAAAAAAATCTCTAAAGTTGCAACCCTTTTTTGAGTTTCAAGATGGAAGAAAAAATCGGACCATTATAAAATTCAGAATAAATTTGAAAATGAGTGTTTAAAAATATATTTATTTTTATTGATAGTGCAATAAGTTCTGTACAATATACACTTTAAAAATTACATTTTGGTTGGTTGATAAAAAGGTTATGAAAATGATACTCACCCTATAGCTGCGTGCTTTCATCAAAAATTTAAATCGGTCCTCTAACTTTTTATTTTGAAGATAATTTGAAAGCAATTTTCACAGATTTCATAGCCGATTCATTGCTCTATCTATGATAAAAAAGAATATTTCTCTAGCTTTAGAAATAGCCAAGTTATAAGCTTTACAAATGAATGACCACCCGATTTTTGCCCCTAAAATTTGACATTTTCCAAAAATATCCCTTCATTAATGTCTGTATTTTTCTTGATTATTCTTTTGAAAGAATTATTCTCTCTGGGCTATTTTGAAGGCTAGGCCCTGGGCTACTTCTCATAAAAATTTGGAATCGCACAACTTGGCCTTTCCTAGAGATTGGGCCAAAATAGCTGAAAAAAGCTGCGTGCCGTCAACGAAATTTTTTCCTTAAAACTTTGACTCTATTTCCTTTTC